>CAJNIZ010030913.1:0-69778 GCA_905231905.1 Symbiodinium pilosum
AGTGTTTTTACTTTGGATGCAGAGTGTTTGGTGAGGAACGGAGGAGGGTGGGCTGCATGGTCTTGTGAGTCAGTTGTGTTCTTTCTTGGTCAACAGAAGATGCAGCTAAATAAACACCCATCTGACTGACTGACTGACTGACTGATTGACTGACTGATTGACTGACTGACTGACTGCAATCGTTCAGGGGATGCCAATGTACGCAAAGGTGTCCGCAATTTTGGCATTTGAAAACGGGGGGATGGCTGAAATTGGCGTGGCATTAAGATGCATTTTGTAAATGCATTTTGTAAAGCATGCCGTGTTGCCAATGCTTCCATGTTGCCCACATCTTCTAACTCATCTAAAGCGGTATTAAAGTTTGTGTGGCTTGATGGTGCTGGCGTTGGAGCGGAAAAAGTGCTGGCCCGCGTCTGGCATGAGCACGTGGAGTCGAAAATGTATGACGCTTTGACATGGGGCCAAATAGATCTTCAGCGCCGGACTTTGGCGGCCTCCGGCGACCTCAATGCACCGGTCTTCGTCTACCTGCTCTGGGCGGTGAGATCTGCACGGTAAATGATAAAGAATGGGAGCCCAAATCCATTCTGGCCGTCGCGGATGGGACGGATCCAAGAGGGCGTACATCAACATGTTGGATGTGTTTGCCCAAATCCTGGCAATTGTCACACTGGGCCCCGGCCTCAACCCCGAGTGGATGGCCTTCATCGACAACTCGGCGGGGCAGTGGGCCGGAACAGGGGTTACGGAAAAGATCCAGCCATCAATGGGATCCTGTATGATCCTGTCCACCTCCTGGTCCGTGGCTGCACATGTTCGCGAGCATTGGCACTTTGGGGCCGGGCTAAAATGTTGTTTGATTCTTGCCCTGTGTGTGGAAGGGGTTGGAGCTTCGCTGATTTTTGAAAAACATCACTTCTGACATGCCGAGGATTGTTCACGTCAATGAAGGGAGGCAACCATGTCGCACCATTTGCAAACCAAGGAGCAACAATTCCAGCATTGTGCCTACAAGCAGCAATGCGTAGCCAAACGAAAACAAGCGATTTGAAGACGCGGCTTTCATGGGAGCTTGTGGTCGGCAATTTGGCCGCTGGTTGTGGGCAGGTTGGCATGCAAACAACATTATTCGTGTCAATCATTAGGAAGCCAACAACTCATGAGCCGTGGAGGCGAATGCATTTCGCTGGGTGCCAGGTTGTGCCCTCAGGTCATGTGCTTGCGGTTGAGACGCGCGCGGCATCATGCAAACAGGTGTGGCTTTACTCGTGGGGCAAGGCTGCATGCATTTTGCGGTTGACAACCGGAAGTGTGGCAAATGTTGTTCCACCATTGCAGGGCACTGACGTCAGACGGCGTTGGGGCCAGCCCTTTTCCGGACAATGTGTCTTGAGAAACTTATCAAACGTGCTTATGATGGCAAAGAAAGCAAATCGTGTTTGGGAGGACTTCGATGACGGCTTGCAAAAAGAGTTGGACGATTTAGGAAGGCGCGTGTGGATTGCATGCCGGTACCATTTATGGTTTGTTTCAGCGTGAGGAACCCTCAAGCATGGGAGGGAGGAGGGGGTAACATGAAACATTTCCCATCCATCGCTGGCTTGTTATTGTTTCTTGATGGAACGGCGTAAGGGTGCAACAAATGGGAGGAAAATAATGTGTTGTCAATTGTTCTTGAGTGAAGCCGGGAACACTCGCACGATTCGTGCCATTTTTCTAGCATCAGAAACAAGGCTAGTTTTCCATTCATATTGTAGTTGCTATGACGACGATGATGCCTGCTGCTGCTGCTGCTGCCTCCGCCGCTCTGCTGCTCGTATTTCCACCATTATTACCGCTTCTGCTGCTGCTACTACTATTATTATTCCTATTATTTTGATTATTCCTATTATTCCTATTGCTAGTACTGGTACTAGTACAACTACTACTCATATTACTACTAGTAATTGTATTCCAATTATTTTGCTAGTACTCGTACTGTTAGATTTTTGTCCTGACGCCATTAACAGCAACAGTTTGTTGTGACAAAACTTGAGGGGGAAACTTTTCTCCACCGCCTTTTTGTTTTGCTGGTATTGGACAAGGAAAGGTGGTCTTTGTGAGTGAGCCAGTTGTTATCTTGTCAGGCCAGGGCTGCAGGAAGAGCGTTACGAACGCCAGGCAGCGACAGATGAGGGAGGTTGTTTTGATTCTGATATGTCTTGATACCACGTGCGACGTGTGTTCTGCCAGGCATTTCGCTCCAGCAACCAGAGGAAAATCGGCGCAAATTTCGCTCCAGATGACAGCGGAGCGGGCTTCAGTTGAGCATGCGGTTTGCCTTCGTGAGATGATTTTTTCCGTGCAGTTGACACAGCGCAACCCACCCAAGGCGACTTTATCCTTTCATTGGCTGTCCGACGGCACGTGACTGGTTATGTGCTTCTTCGATTCCGAGATCTTTTGCCTTTGCAGCCGCTTGCCTTGTATATTGGCATATATCAGCAGGCCACTTCCAAGTCAAAAGTTCGTCCAATCCATTCTCATTAGTGCAACCCTTCCCCACCCCTCTTGGCCCCCCGCTGTAATTGTCATGTAAATGTGCATTGAAACCCTTGGAAGCGGCAATCAGGGTGTACACACACAGATGTAGGAATATTCACGTGCTTTACTTGCGGAATCTCTATGAGGCTTCCATGCAGCACTGGGGACCTTAAAGGTTTCCCAACACGGGACCGCTTTTTGTAAGCGACTCCCAAACAGGAACCAGGCTGGTAGAATGGCTCCTCCAGAGGCCCAGCAAAGGGTATGTTGTTTAGGCGTCCGCATGTGCAGATGCTCCTGTGGCCTGTGACACTTGGGTAAATGTGCGTGGCGGAAAGTTCCGTCTGCGTCAGAGAGGGCTCGGTTTGGTTTTGACCGGCTCTGGGGGCCTTGCAGCACCAGTGAGAGAGCGCACCGTTGGGTCGTTGTTCGGCAAATCACATGCGGATGTGATAGCAGGACGCTCTCCGGATTGTTTTGTGCCACGGTAAGGAGACCCTTGATCGGTCCGATGTAGATTAAGATCGGCAACACCTTTTATGCGGAGTATCTATAGAGAAACATGGCATTTGACGTGGCATGGAATCCGGGCTCAGCAGGCAAGGGCTTTGCAGGGCAAGCCGTCATGTCGCGTTTGCCATGAATCAACAAAATCAAGCTGGGGTGATTCGAAATACATGCCCGCAAACAAGATTTCACCACGGCCTGTGCAGAATTTTTCATCAATTCTTTCTCGGTAGAAGAGATGGAACTTGCCAGGTTAGGTCTCGTGGATTATGCCAAGCATGGACCGGATGAAGCCTGCGCGCTCAGTACTTTTGATGATGAAACTTAAAACTTGAGAGCGAGCAGGTGCAGTGCTTCTAGCGTGCGAGGCGCAGAAAAAAGGATTGGATGTTCTTGCAGTTCTACGAGACTTGCGACAGGCATTTCTTTTTCATTCTTTTTCAATGGTTCAATGCACTCGAAAGTCAAGCTTTCAATTTATCTTGGTCGACAGACGGCACCAAAGAAACTGTTGCAATTCATTGGTGAGGAGGCTCGGGAAGAAAGTGCATCTGCAGTTTGGTTGTTGTGTTCGTCCACAGGACACTGACATATTGGAAGAAGAGTTCCGAAACAGGCACCCTTTTGGCGATACACATGCTACTGTGCGTGCACGCTGTGCATGAGGCAATGGAAATGGGTAGTGGCCATGGATGATTCAACGATTGACCGAGGCCCACCCAAGACCGCTCCTAGATCATGATATGGAACAACTGCAGCAATCCATTCTGATGCTCCCATGATTGTTGTATAACCAAGGTTCGAGAAAGTCATGCCCAGCGTACTGTCTCCATGTTGCAAGGGCTTGTGATTGCTGTGCGGCTGGCCTGCTTGCAATCACCAATGGATTGTATCGCAAACCACTTTTCCCTGCAGGATTGTAAGCGGATCTTTAAGTCAGCGCCACAGGTCATACATCCCAGAAGGAGTGCAGATAGTTATGGGTGCGCATGCTCCCACAATCCTGCCATACCAGTTTTGGCAGGAGCCGTTTGCACGTGGGCGTGAGAGGCGGCCCGACTGAAGAAGCAAGGCGCGTTTTCACTGCGAGCTCGTGTCTGTTGGAAGGGTGCTCGGCACCAGGAAAGCGGTCTTTGACATTGCCTCCAAAGAGGTGGGTGCTGTTTGCCCGCTTGCCTGTTTCGCAGCATTCAGCAAGCCTGAAAAGCGAATTGCCTTTAGGTGCCGGACTTTCCTGTCATACGGTACCGCCATGAGCCCACGATGTTCTAGAACCAGCACGATTTGGTTTGGTTTTTGCTTGGTACTCTTGAGGCTCCGGAACAATTTCCGAGGACTCACTCGTGATGTCAGACGCATGGGCCTCGGCCAGGCGGCCCTATCCCTCATTCTGGCATGCGCAGCATGCGCATACGAGTTTGGTGCCATCTGTGCAGTTCTGCCAAGTGCCAGGATGGCACAGCGTGTCGTTCTACTCGCCCACAAGCGAGAAGACCAAAAGCTGATGAATTTCCTTCGGCAACAGGCTTGAAGCTTAGAATGGGCTTGTTCAGAATCTTGGACATGGAATGGCGGTGTTTGGAGGCCATAGAATCAAAGCAGATAAAAAAGCTGGCGCAGGCGGGGCCACCAAGGTGCCATTTAGCCGTATCCAGAACCAGACGCTGCTTGTGCAACTGCGACTAGTGAGCATACTTGTGGTCTGTGCCCTCATTTATGGCCATGCACCTTTGTGAAACGGCCGAATGGATTGCGAGTCGTTCACGTTCATACGTGCTCGCTCAAGTGCATGTGTCTGACTTGGAGCTGCGCTTGCATGATCCACAGTGACGTGATGATGAAGCATGCCCTTCATTTAGATTTTGGCAAAGGTGGTCTCAGAATTATATCCGCGCCGGGAGAGCAAAGACCTCTCAGATGTGTGCAGCGCTCGGTATTGGCATGAGACAACCTTGGACCCAAGAAGCCCAATAGAGTGCAGCATACGTAGAGCGGCAGCAGACAAATCACACCGTAAAGTTGCCCCAATCCTCGCCCAGTGGGCCAAACAAATTTGAGATATGAAGACTAGGGCATGCTCATAAAATCTCGCAACTGCGTGCGGCTGCGTGACTGCTGGTTGGAGTTGAGAAGTATTGTTAGGTAATGTTAGGCATGGCATCATTTGGATGGTCCTAGTCGCTTGAAACAAAGCTCTGGGCAGCACCAGGATGGGACCTGCAAGCATGCTTCCTCTTTGTTGGAGGGTCAGATGTCAAGCAGCAGACACAGCAGGCTAGAGCAAGGGTGACGTGCTAAAAGTTTAGGGAAGTTGGTAGGAGGCCCTCCCGTTACGCAAGGATGGAAAAGAAGATCGAAGCAATGGTTGAGGACAAGCTCAACAAATTTCTGGATGAGGCAAAGCGCCACCTGTCATTGTGCCATTGGACATGTCTTGACATCCTGATTGCCACCCTGCAGGAACTGCGAAAAGCTTCGTGGTCTTCGTCGCAGGCTTCGTGCGGCCATGTGTTCCAAGCAATGGATGGCATATGGCGTCACGCCAGTATGAGGTGAACAGCTGACACTGGAGTGGCATGAGTTGCCCGCATGCGGAAATGGGCTTGTGCATGTGTGCAGATCCGGCGGGGTGAGCCTTGGACTTGCGTGTTGCAGGTGATTAGCTGTGTCTTCCTCCTTGTGTTGTTTTCCTCGCGCCTCAAGCAAATCAGCCAGTCGAGCCCCCTGTGACTGGTTTCCCGTCCCTCCATGGTATTGACCTTAGTGCATTTTGCAAGAGTAAGCACATCTGTCCTCCTTTGATGCTAAGGCTATCATCACAGAGGTCCCATCAGCTCTGTGCATCAGGGATAAGCATCCAAATGCAAATGCTGAAGCTGTTGCGCGCTGTTGCGAGGTGGAGAGTGATGACGAGCTGCCCCCACTGGTTGGGAGTGGACACGCGCTGAGACAGCCATCATGCCCCTTTGGATGCACTCGGGCCCATCTGCAGTTCCAGGTTCGCAGGCAACAACAGCATCTCACACGGCATCGCCACCCAAGCAGGACCGCTGTCCCATGGATTCGCTATGCATGCCGAGTTATTGCGACAACTGAACCACAGGACAAAACTCCTTCTTTCTCAAAGCAGGCCAGCTCTGAACAAACTGCTTTGGCCCGACCCACTCAGACAATCAAATGGTCAGGACGTCCAAAAGCCACCGGAGGATGCGGACGAAGAAGATGATGATGAGCTGCCACCTTTGATCAGCCAGCACCTCAGGAGCATTCGCAGGCTTTCATGCTTGGAAGTCGTATGCAGACAGGGACAGCTACAAGTATGCAAGATGATCAATCAGTGAAGTTGCCTGCAAGACTTCGTGCTGCTTGGCCGACAATGGAGGCAGCACTGCGCCAGCCCAGAAAGTGGAGCCCCCTCAGCAAAGGGAGGCTGGACGTGCGATGGACGCACAATCTCGCCTGCCTCCTGTTCCACGCCAGGTGCCGGCAGCGAAGCCTGCTGATACCCTGCCAGCAGATTCCAAAACTGAAGAGGTCAGGCAAAAGCTGCCCTCCAGTGCGACTCTTGGGGACCGGGCTGGCGTGCCATGGAGTGCCTGCAGCAATTGTAAGGTCCAGTGCCTGCCAGAGGCTGTCGGCTGAGCAGCACACATGCAGCAGTCGTCATACCTTTTGGCTGAAGGCACCTCGGGGCTTGGAAGTGGTGTGACAGCTATCCCTGCGAAGGTTCGCTTGCCGAGTGTATGCGGTCCAGACTGTTTTGGGGCCAGCTTCTCCTGATAGGCAAAAGAAACTGCAAAGACTCCTTCCCCGCAAGAGGACTCTGCCATAGATCCTGCCGACGATCGAATTGTGTGAGGGCCTTGGCACGGCATTTTCTCCCAGCAGTGCTGCCTACTTGTAGCACAAAGCTCAGGGGACGAGATGATTTGGACGATGCTCTTGATGTCCTCGAAGTCAGCTGCTTACAACCATGACCGCCACATATCGCCCATCACCCTTTCATGTCGCAGGATGGCCACTACCAGGAAGCCGAGCTTCTGGCCGGGGAGGCCGTGAAAAATGTCAACCAACTGTCTGGAAGTTGAGTCTCAAGGATAGCGCATCGTCTGAGGAAGATCGGTAAATGACTTTAAGAAAGTGGCATTCACTTCCAATTGTGGTTGATCATCCCTGGAAGGTTCAGCGCCAAGCAGCCTGGTTCTCAAAAGAACAAGTGCTATATTGCTCGGGTGGGAAGGATCAGCTTTCACAGGCTCGTGCACCTGAGGACCGCAACATACCGTAGCAATGACAGTGCCCATTGCTGAGGCGCAGGGGGGCGATGCAGAGCGAGAGGCCGATGCTCTCCGAGTCGTAGCGAAGGCCCGCCAGCTTTGTGTAGCTATCCCGTGTCACATGTTGGGCGTGAGGCGAGAATCAAGGCTGCTGAGCACAAAGGTTTTGAAGGACTTCCAGATATCGAGGACCACCTGTAACATGAAATGGTTGCACGACCTTGGAAGCGTCTGCGCTGCGCGAAGCAGTTCTCTGGCATGGCAGGTCTTGGAGCAAGCGCTTCAGGCTCTTTTGCTACTGCCGTTCTTTGTTTATTTCTCAGGCATGACAGCTGCAGGCAGCAAACAGCGAGATCTTCACTTTCCAAAAGCATGGCGAGATCGTGGCAAAGGCATTTTGGTCCTTACATCGTTGGCTCTCATGCTGGTGCCTGGAAAGGCTGTCATGCAGCTGGCTTTGGCCGAAATCTACTTGGCCATGGACTGCATACCTGTTGCTAGCCTCCTTGCATATGTTTTTCATGCCGACCTTTGTGGGCTAAACCCGGCACCAACGCCAGCACAATGTGAGGACAGCCACGCACAAGCTCTCCCGGCAGCGCAGCAATCCTTGCACGCCACCCAGCTCCGAGATGACTGACACAGAACGCTAGTTTCGCAGCAGCTGGACCTGGCCTTCCAGTGATATCAAGTGATCTTGTCTCGCAGGTCTGCGATGCATAAGGCGAGGTTGGGTATCATCCTGACTTTTCAATACTATGCATCCTGGGGTTCTCTTTGTCGCCGCTCTTCCTACTTTTGCCATTCCTTCACCCAGCCTGGAGCCAGCCTGGAGCCAGGCTGACGCGCCTACATTGCGACACATCATGGCCTACCGCGCTCTAGCAGTGCTTCGACCTGCAGAAGGGGCCCCGTAGCAATGCCGAAAGCTTCCCAGTCTCCCAGGACATCTACCTTGCTCAGGGTCGCTGCAGTTTGGTGACGACCTCAGTTGGTCCGGAGGTTGGGAGGTGATTGCAGGATAACTCACTGCTGTGGCTGTCGGCACATTGCATTTTGCCAGCAGACAAGGTGGCGCGAATGGCATCTGAAGCCAGGGTGCATGCCAGCAAAAGGCCTTCTGACATGGCCGAAGCGGGACCCCAAGTGGCCACAGCTCCTTTAGTTATTTTGCATGTGCAGCTGTCTTCTTTGGAGTTCAAGGATCTAAGGCGCTGCTTCTTGGGTCAAGTTTCTTAGGCCAGGCCACCCAGCAGCTGTGGCTGCTGTGCTTGGAGCAAAGGCTCCTTTCATGTAGTCATGCCTCTCCAAACAGATCGGAGGAAGCCGCGCTCCCAGCACTTCATGTCTCCTGAACTTGTTTGGTGGTACGAGAGCCGCAGTGAGCATTTTGCCTAGCAGGCTGTGCTGGTTGCGACATGGCCTTCTTCATCTCGCTGCATGGTGGTGCGACTTCCCTCCGCAGGCCCAACCCGCACTGATGCCAGCCTGCAGGGGATTGCAAGGGAAATGTGGACGTCCACGGATTTCACGAAAAATCTGAAGCTCAGGAGCCGAGCACTTCTTCTGCTCTTCTTCCTGGTTCACACCTATCTTTGGCAAGGAGGCCGGCTATTTCCCACTTCTGTTCAACTCTTGGTTCATGATGTTTAGTTGACATCAAAAATCTGAGAGCTCCAGAGTATATTCGGCCAAGTGGTCTTGGCCCAGTGACAGACATTTTCCTCCGCATGCTAAATTGCTAGATGGCCCCAGGTAAAGCAAAGGAGAGCGGTAGTAGAGCATGAGCAGAGCAAAGGTCTGGCCGCATTTTGGCACGACCTCAGTGCAAGCGCTGGAGAAGTTAACTTGGAGGCAAAGGAGGGCGGCTTTCACGAGTTTTCTGAACACTTGTCATCATCGGGGCCTGAAGCTGAGTGATTCCCTCCACAGTGCGCCAGGATGGCAATCGATTTTGTGACTTTGATTTCTGTTCAGGTCGCGTGAGGCCAACATACACCCCGCTGTGTTGATGCCCTTTCTGATCCCTTTCGACGTGTCGGGTAGGCCCTTCAACATGACCGCAGCAACGGTGCCCCAGGCAGCATGAAGCCATGAGTCCCCTTCGTTGAGTGGTTTCCGATGGCCATGGCATGCCATGGCATGAGAGCAGGATGTACGCTTAATCCTGAAGCCTGAACTTTGCACGATGAGCCTGAACTTTGCACGATGAGGCAGCGATTGTCGTTTGGTTGAAGCGGATGCAAAGCTGGCTCCTCCTGTCCTGGCTGTCTGCCATCGGACTTCTTCTCTGGCTGCACATCCGTGGAGAGAACGCAAGCTGCCCACTTCGGGTGATGGCTTCTGCCTCTCGTCTTCTTGCAATTTTTTCATGTGCGCCAGGCCCCGTGCCATTTGCGTGGCCCACTGAAGGTTTCCACACTCAAGACGGCACTTCTCAACTTCTACTTTCAGGGCTTCTCAGCGCGCTTGACAGACCCGCTGGTGCCTGCTTGGGCATCTTGTATGCACGGTGGCAGACTTCTCCGGCAACATGTGCCAAACTCATTACTACTCTACTCCATTGTTCCCCAATGGGTGTGCAGGCTGTTGCTTCGGTTGACCCGTGTCGTGTTCAACCCTCTCCACAGATACCGTGTTGCACAATGTTGAAGTCTATATATTGTCCATGGGCCACCAGCGACCCGCTTCCACTTGAAGAAGACAGTAGCCGTAGATGAACTGAGACGAATGATGCATCTTACTCCCTTACTCTAGAAGGTAAACGTGGCTTTATGTTTTCCAGAAGCACTTGCTCGAGCCCTCAGAAAATGCCCGCATGCACCACATCTAGGCATTCCTTGATGTGCGCGGAGGAAGGGTTGCTATCACTGTGCAGGTGCTGCGGTACTGCACTTGGGTGTGGCGTGGGAGCATGGCCACAGGCATGAAGGAACAGTGGGCAATATAAACATCGTATCGTCTGGCAGGTCTACGTCAACTTCAATCCTAAAACTAACAGGGAGAACAGCTGTGCCAAGTTATGAAGCTCTCTGCTGGCCAGAGCTCTGGCGACCAATGCTGAGGCCTTGCTGATCATCGCATTTGCGCAGCTGGCGGATGGTGGCATACCCGAAGCTCGCTGGGTCAGCCGATGGTGCAACAAGGCCATCATGGCAGTGTGCCTAAGCTGTCAGATAAAGTGAAAGGCTTGCAAACTCAGAGCCAGGAATGTTTCTCACAGGACACTTCCAACTCGGAGCTGCACATTTCCACCCCCGCTGTTCCTCTTGAATCTGGTCACAAGCAGCCCAGGATGGTGACTTCCTATTTCTTAGCTGGATGTTACAAGCTCAGTGCGGCCGGGCTGAACTGGATGGATGGTACTGTCTTGCAGCACTACGCGTGCCTTTGCCAAACTTAGTTCCGTCAGCATCCCGAATTTTCTCAGCAGAGCCATCGACAGAGTGCCTGAGGGGATTGTACATGAGGGCTTCTCGGCTGCAACGCAGCAATCATTTGAGATTGACTGAAGTTCTTGCATGGGCTCATTTGTGCTTTTGAGGAGCAGCAGTGGAGCAAGCATCTTTTTGCTGTGCCTTGGTTTAAGAAATGCCTCAGCACCCTGCGCACAGTGCTGGTTTGGCACAAGGCAGGCAAGAGGGCTTTCACAGCTGTGTCTGTCGAGGTGCTGTGCAGGGCTCATGCCTGGCCAGTGCGCGGGTGCTATTTCCCTGTGCCGGAAGATGGGCTGTTTGTTGAGTTCTCGAATCGCTGGGACTGAAAGATTCAGCTTTTTGGCTTCAGGTACTCTGCAGCTGCGGCCTGCTGTTCGAGATTCTTTGTCCGCTGGCGCTTTTCTACCCGCAGCGTGGCAGGATGCAGCAAAATACGCCAGCAAATGCTCGTTCTTGCTAACTTTCGTATTGACCCCTTGCAAGGTCAATGCGACATTTGGTGGTAGGCACCGCGATCGTTTTTCATCTTGGAAACCTATTCCTTATCACGTTGAACGGAGACCGCTTCCTCACGTGGGTGTGGACACTGTGTCTCGGCCAGAGTCTGTGAGTCCAGTGACTGCAGGAGCATGGTGGACATGGTTGTGGCTTTCTGTCAGGCTCTTCGTGGTTGACTTTCCGGCCGCGCTGGTCAGAAATGTAGCTATTGTAGCCGGTGCATGGAGCGAACCAGTCTTATCGAGTGATGATGCCTTCCTCCTCCAAGTGCCTGCAGTTCAGAGCCCTGCTCTGGTCTCGAAACATGTAGCACCAACCGTCAGCTTGCAGACCTCATACGGGCTCCTTGCCACATTTGTGATGGCAGTCTGGCTTTCGATTGGCATTCCAAGATCTGTTAACCTTGTGCATACGGACTGGCCGTTTGTCGGCCCTGACATGTTCTCTCACATCGGCCGCTGGTCCTCACCATCGCCTTTTCAAGACATTCTTCAGGATCAGATGAATGGGCAAAGGCGGAAAGCTTAAAAGATATCTTTGTGAAATGCAGATTTGGGTGGCAAGCAGCTCCTCTGGAGAGGCAACGCAGCGTCAGAGCTCGGCCCGCTCAACGCTTGCGTTTGGGGCCTGGCAAACCTGGCAAGGTAGGCGTCCAAAAGACGATGCTAACATGGTGTGGTGACATGGTGTGTTCATTCCGTCCACTGGATTCAGTAGATGTGAACCTGGCGGGGAGTGTTAAGAAGCCACCTGCGAGGAGCAATACCGGCCGAGTGGCTTGGTGCCTTGGAGGGTCCAGTGGACCATTTGATGTCTTAGTGCCTCAAAGCCAGGTCCAGAATCGAAATGGTCTCCAAAGGTTTTCGAGAATGACTCCTGAAAGGAAATCTACACTGAACAAATCTGACAATTACTTGTTAAGCAGTGATGGATGTCACGTCAGCATCCAAGGAACCGGATGATTGAAGGTGCTCAGAGAGAAGACCGCGGCGCATGAGCAAATAAAGGAGTTGCCCGTGCCACGTAGTTGCCAGTGGTAGCAGGAGAAGCTCAGACTGCACCAGCCCGCATAATCCAGAGTAGCGTCTCTGCACTATGCCCTGCTGTGCTGACCTGAGGCTCGCGAGCTCTCAGCTTTGCTTTTAGCTTGCGCGAAGGCTTCGGGATGTAGGCAATTAGGTGGTTGGACGGACCAAGCCCCCATTTCGCTCGAGGCACGCAACTCTGCGACAGAGGCTGGCTGCATGTGGCTTCGTTGATGAAGGGGCTGCATTCCAAATGGCATGTTGAGATGTGACAGGGTGCTCAAGCCATCCAGCCAGCACGAGAGGCAGCATTTTCCGCACCATACTAGCTATGTAGGCTATGCAACACTAAGCCTGGTCGATTCATATATACGTGGGCAGGCGTGCAAATTGCGTGAGCGAATGGGAGACCCCAAAGGGGCAGCCCTGGCTGCCTGTCCGACTCCTGTGCTTCATGTTGGAAACTCTCAATCTTTCCGTACTGGTCCTGGTCCTGAGGCGAGGAGGCAAAAGCTTACCTCAGCATGAAGGCTCAGGTGCCAGAGCTCCTTTGTCAATGCATGCTCCGACCTTGCGAATCTTCAGGCTGCAGCGCGAAAGGCAGCACTGAACGCAGTGGCATTGGCGAAGGAAGCCTGCGACAGCAAGACCGAGGCAGCAATTCTGAGTGCATCCACAGCATTTTGGACGACCGGCTGCTGAAAGAGAACCGCATGCAAACAGCTTCGATTTGAGCCTTGCCGCGGCAGGCCCTCGCTTGGAATTGTGCTTGCTTGGTCCAGGGCTCCTCGTCCTGACACTAATCCCAGACCGAACTGCTCAGCATAAGGCTCACGTCGCAGCAGGGCAGAAGCTGGATGCCATGAAGGCAGGGAGTCCAAACAGTTGGCCAATAGCGATGGGGCAAATCTGCACGGACCGCGCTTGGCGGGTTGTGAGTTCTGGTTTTCAACAGCATCTTTGGAGCCCTTGGAGCATTCTGAAGGATACAGGCGTTTAGAAGTTTGAGGGTGTTCAGCGGTTTAAATTTTACGGGTTCAGTTTGGGGCTTCGGTATTTGAGCGGGTTCGGGGTTAAGGGTCGTGTTTTTCGGGGTTGGAGATTATTAGTTTCGGGGCGAGGTGGAGGGCTGGTAGGAATCAAATAGATTTTGCTTTGCATGGCTCGCTGCAGTCGCATCCGCAAACAGCTTGCAAGGCCGGGAGGCAAGCATTGGCTTTGGCAAGAGAGGTCAAGGATGTCGAGGTCATCGGTATGGCCCTTCAGGCCTTGGCTTTGCTTTTTCTTGACGCAAAAGACCGAAGAAAGGTATGGAAGGGTACTTGGATTTGAGGCTGTGATGCAGGCAAATGGTGAGGAGGACGAAATGCATTCGCTGCTGAAAAGCCAGCCAAGATCGGGCAATCAAGGCGTGCAGGCAAGAGCTTGTTTCGCCAACTGTGCAAGGAGAAAGCAGCATCTGTTGCTGAGGAGGTCTGCCGCGGCCACCATAGGTTTCAGAGCTCATAAGTCAAGTGCAAAGGCTGCACACAACGCTGCAACATTGAATCTCGCTGCATGAGAGCAGATTGTCAGGAGTTGATGATGGCCAAGAAGGTTGGAGATAGGCGTCGTGAGGCAGGCTGCCCAAACATCCTATTTGGACAGTGTGTCAATATCAAATTCAGTGATGGCCCAGGCGTATGCGCAGATGAAGATGGCCCAAGCCATGATCACACAGGCAAGGGGTGCTTGGGCCCACTCCCCCTTACAATGACCATCAAGCGCTGGCAGCCCTATTGGCAGCCAGCAAACCCATATGTCTCTCTGTAGATGCATTCAGGATCGACCTCGAGATGCGACGCGGAGAGCAACAGAAGCTGCTGAGAGGCTACGGGAGGCCTACCCGACCTGGAAGCGGCCGTACCACAATTCCCCTGTCGCCATCTCCGTTGAGAATATCTCACCATGATATAACATCCCGGCAGAGTGCCGTCAACATACAGATCCCTGAATTCAGTGGGAATACACGCCAATATGAGCCCCCAAATACTAAAGACCTGCAGAAGTGCACTCCTAATTTTGGGAAACCCTATATAAACCCTATGCAACCTGGCAGATGGGCGACCTCAAAGGTGAGGCAAAGGCCGGCCGCTTCGCGATCCCAATTCGGGGGTTTCGTGAAGTTTGCAGAATCTATTTCGCTTGAGTTGGCACTTGTGCAGGCCACGCAATTGTTGGTGGAGCTTCAGTGCCAGGCCAGAAATGCCTGTATTACAAAGACACAGGACTCTCGTAGCAAGGTTAGGAATACCGTCCTGCAGCAGCTGCCCTAAGCCTTGCGGTACTCTGCAGGCCAGACGGGCCATGGAGGCCTCGCGTACTGCCAAGGAAGTGTCTTGGTGCTCGTTGAAGCGGTCCCAGTGCATGGAATCCACTCGTGCAACCATCTCCTGCGTAGCTGCAGAAGTGAGGCATACGCAAACTAAGGCACAGCGGCTTTTTAAAGAAGCGGGAGACATGAAGGTTGGGCGCCTATTCGTCGAAAACGCGAAATTGCAAATTGCATGTTGCTTTAAGTTTAGGAACACACTGAGCTGCGTAGTCAAAGGCATGTAGAATCCACACATGTCTTGTACGCGAGGGATGCATCGGCGTCCTTCAGCTCCTGACCAGCTTGCATCTTGAGGCAGCGCATCTGATGTTTAGTGCAATAGGGAATTAGAAGTAAGCCGGATAAAGGTTTCTTGGGTAATGTTCGTGCAGACTTGCGTTTCTCAGTCTGTTCACTGGTGCAGTTGGAACCCCAAAATACAAGCTGCAGTTCTCGGCATGTAGTAGCAATCGATCGTGGCCTGTACACTGGCCCTGCAGCAGCTAGCTGTTCCTATCCCAATGCTGTGTATGAGCTGGCCAGCGAACTCTGCCGTCCAGGCCGGGGATCCGCATTCCGCGATCCAGGCAGTCTGGCACCCAGTACCAATGTGGACTTATGAGCAAAAAGCCCTTCCCTGACAACGTCCTAGGCGCGCGACCAGGTGAAACTTTTTAGGGAGGCGGGCTACAAGGAGGAGGAGGCCAGGTGCACCAGGACACCTGGACTGTGGCTGCACTTCAGAGCAATCTGCAGTCAGTGACGCCGGCAGGCATCAGCAACCCTAGGGCTAGCAGAGATGTGTGGACCTCAGCTACATATGACAATTTGCCGTTCGGTTACGTGGAACCTCCCTCCGGACCCTCTCCTGCTCTGACAGCATGTGGTAGCATACTGTAGAACGTAGCGGCGTGGCAGCACGGCCCAGGACGCAACAGACCATGGGTCCGCGTGATGCCTTGCGACTTTCCAAAGATGCCGTCGGCAGCCCACGCCGCATAATGCCGCATATTTCGGGAACGCAGTACCTCTTGTCCTGCAAAGCTGCAGGCCTCGATGTTCAGTGCCAGGCCCCTGGCCAGAGGTACAGAACCGTCATGCGTAGCTTGCCATAGACAACACAGCACATCAAGTCAACTGCTCGCGCGCTGAGTCCGCTGGTGATTTGGCTGGAGAAGCGCGAGCGCTTGCTCAAGTGGCACAGATGCCATGACCTCAGCCAACAACTGCGCAGGCAACATTTGCCATGACATGCTATGCTCTCCACCAGTGTTGCAGGCACTTGGGACTCAAAGCCAACAGCAATGCGATGCAGACCGCGAAGCAAGCTGAGGCCACTTTGTTTTCATAGCCGGACTGGAGGTTGTGTTAGAATGATACTCATGTCAATGCACGCTGCTGGGCTGTAGTCCTGTACCTAAGCTATGAGGAGCTGGCCCGGAGATCTGGTGATGAAAAGGTGCTCATCACTGCGCTGCAGGACCTGGTGTGAGTTGGCAATGTTGGGCCTGGGGGAGGATGATGAAGTCTTGTGGCGTAAAGTTCCTGAGTGACATGAGGCAGTGGGTGAGGCCTATTCATCTGCAGACAGGCACTTCACTGCACTGGGGCTGCAAGGATGTGCTGTTCAAGGCTTGACGGTGCGCGACAGGTTCACGGAGGGCATCGATGCTGCCAAGGAGGCTTTGCAGATGGTCGAGAAGGCAAGGGGGCCCGCATAGAAGCAGGCCAACTGACTTCCCACACGTGCCTGGAAGGCTCCCGTGAACGACGACACTGCCCGGGCTGCTGCACTTGCTTGCCCTGCACTCAGCCAGTAGCCAACAAAAAGCACGCCATCACAAGTTTGAGAAGGTATGGCAAATGTCCAGTTGCAAGTCGCTCACTATGATGCCAAAGCCTGAGAGCGTGACCTGGGATTGCGCAAGCTCTTTCTGAATGCAGTGGCCCGGGATATACGCAAGACAGGATGCCTTACCCAGTGCGCCGTCTGAGGTGAACAATCCTGGTGCGCGCATCCGGCCTCGCGGACTAAAAGAAGCCTTGAAGGCAAGGAAGCGGCCAGAGTTAATGAGTTGCCATACATGGCTAAGCGCCCCGTCAGCAAAGTAGTGAGTGGTAGCAGCAGCAGCAGTAGGAAAAATGGTACTTGCTTCACTGCAGTGCATTGGGTCTGGGGGGGGGGGGGGGGNNGGGCGGCCCAAAAATTGAAGCATGAATCCGGCATGAACCATAAACAACTTGCGTGCAGGCAGCTGAAGAAGCCTTAGCGCTGCATCGCAAGATTGGCGACCGAAATGGCGAGGTCGCGGCAGTTTGCACTCATTCGGTGGTAGCATACAACAGTTGAGATTTGTTGGTCAGATCAACGGTATCCAGCGGATCTTCCATGCCCATCTTCTCAGTCGATGACTCAGTGTGGATGTTTTTCAGGAACACGTTGGGGTTGCATTACGCCGCCGGTTCAACTGAGGTCAAGACGGTCCAAACTCATTGCGATATGCTCGCGAATATGTGGACCGAAGTGTAGTCATTTCTTTTGTCCATCTGTGCAATGAGCATTACAGGAATTTGCAAGCTGTAACAGGATTTGGCACAGTCCACCGAGCAGAAGGAAAACCTCGGCAGCGCATTGGTTTCGTTGTGCCAGGTACAGTGCTTCAAATGTGGTCTGTGGTGGTCAAGCTGTCGTGATGTCAGGGGCATTTCCTTTGCCGCAACTGGGAAGAAGCTGAGAGGGCCAATTTGGTCCCTTCCTCATTTGAATTGCGAAGCGTGAATCATAGCGCTTTCTTGCACGAGGAAGCGCGGGCGATTTTTGAGAAAGCACGCATGCACGAAAACATCGAAGTTTGTGATCAGGCTCGAGCAGCAGTATGCGAGCTTGTGTTGAAATGCTTCTGCATGCACAAAGGATTTGTGTTTTGCCAAGTTCTGCTGACCTTTCCTCCTTGTGCAGATCATGCGGGAGATGAAGCAGGAAATGGAGCGAGACAGGCATGCGATGGTCTCATTATGGTTTATTGATTTCCCATTTTTTCTGCGTGATGCTCGCTTTGTTCTGCAAAGTGCTGTGCCTTTGCACTGGTGCCTGTATGCCATTGGCGTAGAAGGGCTATAGCAGAAACATATGCGACATTCTACAAATTAGGATTGCTTGCCAGGCGGCCTTCACAGCCGATGGGTCGAGCCAATGCAACCCAAGGGGCACACACCTCATTTTCCAGCAGGTGAGACGATGTGAGGTGCCTTAGGTTTCTTCAATACGTCTTAGCATCTGATCTTTTTCGACCTGTTTGATTGCGCACAGCCAACTCCCAGGCTGGCTCAGGCTACAACTCTCTGTTGCCGGAGTGTCTTGGTAACAGCAACGTCACTGATTCATCAACTTGTTCGTCAATTCCATTCCAAGCTGGTGCTTGCAAGCGTGGTGGTCTGTTTGCAGTTGTGAGACAATCAGGCGACAGACATCGCGCATGCAGCAAGATGGCACAAAGCTTACGTGCTGATTCGCTCATGGGGCATGTGGGTTGAAGGTGTCGCTCGTAAGTGAAACATCCACGGATGAATTTCTGTGTGTTCCAAGGCCAGGGAGTCCCATCTGGTGGCTTCCGCAGCGGGGTTCCAGCTGGTGGTTTCGGCAACAGCGAATCCACGCAGATCAGCCAGTCATCTCAGCCTCCAAGAAGTGCCGCAGCAACAGAGAAGACGGCCAAGGGTTTCTCCGACGGCTTGCGTGGGGCTTTCAGCAAAGATACGAAATCTGGTGCAGGTGCTCCTGAAAGGGCGAAGCCAAACGGCGCCTACACTCCAGGAGCCACGTCAGGTAATGGCTTTACAGGGCATTCAGCACCAAGTGCCAGCACTGGCAGCAGAAGCGGTGCTGGTTCTGGATTTGGAGGGAGATCTTCCGGCTATGGAGAATCCAGCTCGCGCTATGGCGGCAGTGGTGTTGGATCCAATTATGGAAGCAACCGCGGCGTCCCAGCCGGCGGATTCGGCAAATCTGGCGTGCCGGCAGGCAACTGCAGTGGTAGTTAGCGTGAATTGCCTCCGCTCCTTTTCTTCAACCAAGCTCTTGATGCATGGTCAGCAAGACTGGTAAGTGGGTGAGGTGTGGGTTGCTGTGGAGGCGGCTTCGGCGCCAGTGCAGGCGTGCCCGCGGCTGGTCGACCAGGCGTGCAAGCAGGCGGTTTCGGGAGCGTCCTGGACTCAGCCACTAGAATGGAATCACCAGAGGTGACAGCACAACTGCTTTGCTATCCCATGCCATCACACCAGGCCATGAATGGCTCTGACGCAGGTAAGTTCCTGTCTCAGGATGCAAAGAAAGAAAGCCAAGGTTGTGCATAGAAGCGAGTTGGTGCCAAGGCGACCAGGCCGCTCCGCCTTCGCCGGCTTTGCCGGCGCACGAGGCCTCGGTCGAGGCCGACTGAGCTCGTTTTCTGTTTGAGCGCCTGGATCCACTTGTGCTGATGCAGGCGAAGAATGAGCTGCCAGATCCTTACGGGGTGCCAACATGCTTGCTGGAAGAAGCCTGGGCAATTACGGCAATGGACAGCACATGAATTTCTGCAACCAGTACCCCCCCACAGTTCAGCCGCAGAAATGCCTACCCCTGGATTGATATTAACTTGGCTTAGAACGCCTCCATCCTTGTTGAAGGCTGGTTCGCTGCCCTTGGATGACACTTCAACGTAGCAGCTACATGAGATAAGCTACCAAGAGGCTGTGTCCGAGGGAGTGCTCAGGAGAATGATTGTGCGTTGCGTAGGCAAATTGTAATATCTCCGTCGTGATTCTTTAGATCACCATGCTACAAAGGAACAGCTGCAGATCGAAGCTTTTTGTGCCTCGACTGGTTTGTGTCGGGAACAGCCCCGAAACAAGCTGGGAGATGCAAGTGTTTAGCTTTAGCTTTAGCATCCAGGCGTAGGATGGCGTAGATAGATTGGGTGTCATGCGCTCGGTTCCAATGGTCGGCGCATGATTCTCAGTCATTGCAAAGCTGTTTCGTGCCGTGACTCTGCGCATGCAAGTGCGCCCATTTTGAGACAGTGCCAGCGAGGCTTTGGTAGCGTGTGGGCTTGACCCCAGAAGACAGCCTGCAAATTTGATTTTTTGCTCGGCCGCATACTGGAGATTTCAGATAGATACATTATGATACGCTAAATGGAGATGGGGACGAATTGAAAACGCAGCTTCAAAGCAGCGCTTTGTTTCTCATGGACATGAACTTGTGAGGCTCAAAGTTAGCTTCGGACCCTGCTAATGGTTGCACCCTGCATGTGTCTCAGATTGAACCTTCAGAGCACTTCTTGCAACCCTTTAATCATCATGCCATGATCAGCTGTCCTTCAAGAGACACGCTTGCAGCAAGCACCATGAAACCCATCCAAATCAGCATGGCCTCCTATTTAGGATATGCGCCCAAGCAGATGAGGCATGCAAGGCCAGGAAGTGTCTGAGTGTTTGCGTGCCTGAACTTCAGATCAACGCTCGCGTTCTCGCCCTGCAAATGCTGCTGCAGGTTGAAATAATGACGTAGATCCTGGAACTGGTAGCTTTGTCACTGTTTTTGATGCCGTTTGCGAGATTTGTGAGGCATGCCAAGGAATGAACTGCTGCGGAAACTGAAACGCTGGTGTGCCGCAGGCGATGATGGCAGGGAGAAGCACTGGAAGCCTTGGCCAGGCAATCCGGCACATGCGGCGCATATCGCAATCAAATTGACAAACGAAGCTGGAGAGTGGATATTCTGCATGTACGCACCTCCATGGCAAGCAGGTGAGTCCATGAAGTTTCTTCAAGATACAGTACCTGCAGATTCAAACACTGGGCAGATGCGCTATCAATCGCTCTTGAGCTTACATGTTGCATGTGCAGTTTGTCGCATGAGCGCGTTTTACCAGGCAGAGGAGGCCGCGGGCTCGGCGATGACGGTTGCTTTGGAAGCTGTTTTTACACTGCCCTCTCTTGAACGAAAAATGAGCCGCACTGCTTCGTAGCCGGTGTTGACTTGGCATTTTGATGGCAGCTGGCATGCCAGGCGAGTGTTTTGAATTCAATTTTGCAGTTGCTTCAACGCACCTGGCATCCTGAGATTTCGAGAGCAGCAGGCACAGTCCTCTTTCTGAGACCTCGGGTTTGCCGCGTGCATCCAGCACTTTTGCTCCCAATGCTCATGATGCGAAGACTGACATGAGTATGAGGCAGCTTATCAGCTGCAGAAGCGGCTTTCCCAGGCCTGTTTCGCCGTTTGTGCAGTCTAGTGTAGTGCCTTCAGCACCGCCTTGCAGAGTTGCCTAAGTTCTACGATTCTACAGTCGATCCTTGGTACTGATTTCCAGGAGGACGCTGAGCGAGATGCAGCGAGGGCAGCCCTTCAGCGGCTTCACGCCACGGTGGCCAAGACACTTTCATTTGACATGTTGAGTGTTTTAGCTTAGGACGTTAGGGTAAGGCCTGAATCGTTGGTAATGTCCCCCAAAATACCCAAGCAGCAAGAACTGCAGGGTCTGCAACGTGATTCGTTCGCTTTCTGGGTTTCAATAGTTCCACCCTCCTTGGGCAGATTTCTGTTGTGTCTCGAGATTTGTTTGCATTCTTTGTTGAGGTGGAGGTCCACCGCCAGCGCCTTGTCATGCTGCTTGTACGATCTTCCAACGCAGGCAGACAAAGGGACAACAGTTTTGATTGCTGCCTTGTTCCAGGTAGACGGGACGCTGTGCTTAAGAATCACGATTTTTGTGTGTCACTTGATCGGTGTTGTCTCCACTTCGCTTGCTTCTAGTATGTCGCTTCCTTGCGGGCTTGGGTTTTCCTTGCCTGCCTTTGCCGTGCAGAATTTCCAGGCTTCACAAGGCAAAATCATCCGCCTCTATCTTCCATGATGGTGTGGCTTGGGTTGTTGGCACTCACAATGTAGCGGGCTCCATGAGTGCGAAACACATTATCAGCATTTCTAGGTCCCTGGTGTTGAATCAGGCACAGAGGCCCAAATCTTTGAGCTAACTTCGTTCCTTTCGCCAGACAGCATTTCAATTTTCAGGTCAAAGTTGCAAATAGGAGCAATATCGCAGGCGAGGATTAACTTGTCATGCACTGTCGTGCTAACGCAGACTGCATGCCAAAGCCAAAGTGGAACTACCCGCGAGCCACATGCATCCTCGTTGGCAGGCTGCACCAACTGCACAATTGCATCAGCTTTCACGTTGTATTAAATGTACCACCAACACACGTAGACAGAAGTTGGACCAACCAGAGAGTCATCCATACTTTGGCTCAGGAGTATGGATACAAAAGTATACCCCTTTCACTGCAATTGCAGCAACGAAAAATCACATTGCTAGGTCATATATTAAGATGCCCCCGAATGACCCCATGCGCGAAGTTCTCTTCGAACAGACACACCAGGAGGGTTGCAAAGCCGAGGTGAATCGGTTGCTGGAATCGTGCAGTGGTGCACATGCTGTCATACACCCCGGATTTCAATTTGAGACCATCAACCTGCAGCAATGGACTGATATCGTAAATACATGTAAATACGGCTGTGCACCGCGAGCCCCCTTTCCAAACAACATGTGATCCTGCCAGAACCCTTTGAAATGGTTATGACACCGCAGTTCTCAGATTCAGCAAGTATTTCAACGAATACCTCAAAGAATACCTCATCGAATATGTCATCCAATAGACCTCAGCAGAAATCACCCCCGGGCGAGAAACAGGAAACAGGACAGGAGCGGCACTGGCATTAGCTCCAGTAGCCATTAGGGCATTGTGTCTTCTTCTTTCCGTGCTGACTATGCTTAGCTTGAGACCAATCAGCGTGTTGAAGAAGAAGAAGGTACCATTAATTACTCCTGTCCTCGCGTCGAGAGGACCCTATGCAAGAATTAGCCCCTGTGCTCCTTGTACGCGTTGATTGACGCTGGGAACCCAAAAGCTGGGTACCCTCTAAGCTCACATTGCAGAGAGGTGGGAGGAGGGCCAATAGGGCGTTTCTGCAGGAACGTTTGAATGCCTTTCTGCAGGGCCGAGGGCGAATTACTGAACCCTCAAGCTTACTTTGAGCCCGGACCTTTTTGTAAACGCGGTGCAACAATGTAGTCGACAAGAAAGAATGTGAAATTGTGAGAATGCAAGAAAAGGAGGACGGATGAGTATTGTATTTGGTGCCGTTAGTGTAAACCAGAAGGCACCTCCTTGCATGTTTCGAGAGTGTGTGTTTCTGACACCAATGCCGAGAAGCACTGGTCACTTGTGTTTGGTCATCCTTGCTTGGCATCCATAGGTATGTGGTAGAAAGGTGTTGATCTTCTGTACGGTGCATGAAAAATGGGCCAATTCGGCAATGTTTCTGGGTCTTCTTCCTTATGGTATTTGATGTTTGATTTTCCACCAACGTCAAGCTCTCCGTCGCTGTGGCTGCTGAAACGCTTGGGGCACGCCACGGGTGAATGTTGGATTTCGCATGTGTCTCATGCAGCCCGACAGGAGAGCTCGCTGCAATCAGCCGCGCCAAAGAGGTGGTTCGAGACCTGGAAGCCGAGGCGCTTCAGACGTGTTATGTAGATGAAGAAGAGTTGAGCAAGGGACGCGGTTCAGGGCAAAGTTTGCTTTGACTCTGCTGCTGGTGTACAGGCTGTTGCAAACCCAAACCTCGCACGTTTTTTTTGCAAAAGACAGCCTTGAGGCTTCCGCCATTGACATGACAGACGTTTCCCAGGCAGGCGGAATGGGGCTGCACGAGGAAAGAGACACGGAGAGAATCTACGCGGCTGTGGCACTAAAGACCTAAGCTGTGCTCGCTTGCACGCATCCTCACAGGGTGGGACGCTTCGCCCGTTGTCCATGCGGAGCAACCACGCAGTGCCTGGCACAGGTTTGTAAGCTTCCAGGACCACAGTATGACGCATTTGTGGCATTGCTGGTATGATGGATGATGTGACTTTTGAGCGATGCCAGGTGCTGTCGCAGTCTCTGAAGGAGACGCAGCGGCAGTGCGACAGTCTCAACCGTGAGATGGTGCGCCAGTCAGCTGTGGCGAGTTGGGATCCAGAGTGGCATGCTGCAGCTTGACTTGAAATTCAGCACTTGTCCTTCGCAGCTGCTTTTGTCTCAAAGTTGAGCAGTGAAGCCACGGCTGTTCCGACCTCCACCATGGGAACCGCCAGTCATCAGGACAGGTTTGTGCTGCACAATGGCTAACACCAGCTTGCACGATCCGGCATAGAATGGAAGGCATATTTTAACTTGCAAGTCGCGTGATTGGATGTCTGCCACATTTACCAGGGTGACTGCATTCACACTTGATGCTTGAGCTCGACCATTCAGCCACAGGACACTTCCTTTCGAATCCGCTTCACCCAAGAGATGCACGAGGCATTTGCGGATGAGGAGACTCGGGAGGCTCGGCGTCGACAGTACCTTGCCATAGAGGCGTTAGGCTTGGAGCCGCCAAACTTCATGCGTCGAGCACCGGAAACTGGAAGAACAGAAGCGTGGCAGGCCGAGTGTTCAAAAAGAATGTTGCATAGGGGGTTGACACGAAGGGCTTTAGAAGCTTGCGAAAGTTTGACCACCTCAGGCAGGAACTGGCCCTTCGACTCCTGAACGACATCCAGGTGAATGAACTTTTGTCTTAGGATGCTTGCATCAGGTGATACAATGATGCTTTTAAGATGAGACGATGAGATGCTGTTGAAAGAATTCAAAGGAGCATTTGACTCCTTGCAAGCATGCAGCGTCATAGCTTGCTGTGACCTGTTCAGTTTAAAGTTGCTTTATGACGATGCGGCAGCCCAATGGCAGATCCCATCTTTAACTCACAACAGACCATCCTAGCCTTGTGAGTGGCGCCGGGCCTTCGAGCGCTGCCTTGCCAATTTGACAACCGTCAAAAAAGAACGAGTTGTGTGGCCAGGCACAGCCTTACAGTTTGTACCGGGCCTTCCCTGTGGCGCGCTTTTCGACTCCGCAGACAAAAGACCGTCAGTTTGAGACAGCAGCTGCTACTCACCATCATCACCTGCGCCCACGCAGGTTCAACAGGCAGAATCCAATGAGAAGCTAGTTGAGTCTATGGGCGGGGTGAAGGCGGAGTCTCCGTTTGAGACACACTGCATCAGATGCAGGCAGCTGGTGTCAACCTTGCAGGCTGCGAACAAGCGCCTGCTGGAACAGATCCGTCGTGTGCACAGCTGACCAAAGTGCTGTAAGGACACGTAGGGAAACTCAGGCACTGCAAATCACTGCAATTGATGCCGCGAATGCTCTGCAGAAACCAAGGCTCACAATCTGCGGAGATTGCGCAGATGATGCAGCAGCGAGTTGCAGATGAGGCTCTCCTTGCCCAGCGGCATCTCTCAGGGTTCCCTCCACGCTGACTTGCCAGGAGAGGTTGGGGGCAGCTTGCAGAAGGCTTTCAGTGCGTGATCTGAGTAGTGAGCGCATATACTGATACTGCATTGTACGGCAATAGAAGCTATGGAGGCACGAGGGTCAGCGAGAGGCATCGCGACACAGCCTACAGCAACAGGCTGTGGGAATCGTGGGAGCTTTGGCCATCTCATTTCAGCCTTGGGACAGGTGGTGTCCGTGCGGGATGCGGGGGCTGAGCGCCAATGGCAGGTGAGCCTAACATGTGTTTCCTGAGCATTGGACGTTTCTCAGCATGCCGGAGCAAACCAATCGCTCCACGATGTCTGTGCGGAACCGTAAAGAGCACGCAAGTGCAGTGGCAGCCAGAGGTTCAGCGGCGCCTAAGTGACAAGCTGCAGCGCATGCCTTGGCGAGGGACATGGAGCATTTGCAAGCCCAGATCAGAGTGGTCTGCCAAGGAAGCTGGAGTACGGTTCCGTGAACCTGCGAACTGGGGTTGGCCAGCTTGGCCAAGATCTGCAGGAAGCGGGTAGCACAGATCATGGAAGCCAGAGTCTGTAGTGTGTTGAGGTAGTGAGTCAGAATTGGGGGGAGCTGTCTCGAAGAGACCTCACTTTGAGCTTGAATTCTCCAACTGGCCAGGACAGACAGCAGGCCGTTGCGGAGTTGCTTTGGCAGCACCTTGTGTCGTTTGGAGAGTTGCTTGTGGTTACATGTTGTTGGTGAAGCTCCAACATTTCATAGATTTTGAGAGTTTGTGTCTCTTGTTTTGATGCCAAACTGCAATAATGAGCATGACCCCTCATCACAGCACGCGAGAAGTATTCAGAAGTATGCTTGGTTAGCTCATAGTCAACTCGAGTAAATGGAGTCCTGTTGAGTCGAAACATATCGAGACAGACGAGCCCCAACAACGTTTGACAACTTCTGCGCACGTCCCCATTGCACACTGAGAGCATCCCAAATCGAGTGTTTGTGGTGTGAGTGCGTGAGGCTGTTCCGCGAAGTCAGCGCTTGGTGGCAAGTATGGCAGAAGGCGCGACAACCATGCGGTGCCGGAATAAGTTAAGATGAGAGTACATGCGCCATGTCTCGCCCCCACTGAGTTTGAAATTGATACAGTTGTGAGCAATGGCAGTGCGACCAGCACAAGCAAGCTTCAATTCCTAGTTTTTTGTCAACAGTTCGCGCTACTGCGACCGAGGATATACCGACACAGCACGTGCCTTAGTCAGTGGGATGTGGGAGGGTGTCGCCATCCAGCTGATGGCTGTTGCTAACTGTCCTTTCCTTGTCTGAGGTTGCTGCAGCCCTTCCAGAAGAAGCGGGAGCAGAAAGTCGAGATAGAACATAGAATAGGCCCATTGAGGGCTGGGAATGCAAAGGGGTAGGCCATCAACTCTGTCATGTATTTCTTTTTCAGTTCTTCAGTGCTCAGGTGGGGTCCAACACTGAAGTGGGAAATGGGAGCATTTGCCGGGGGCATTTGCCAGGAGCGTGTGAGGGGTGCAGACGGGTGGCGGCCACGACACCATTTGATGACGGTAAGCTACTTCCGAAGCTGTTTCCCATACAGTCTGGCCAAGAAGCAACACCCAAACTAAATCTTGATTATCACTTTACAGCATTCAATAGTTGAAAGCTTAAAGCTTAGAAAGCTACTCATGAGTGAGTGGATGGCTGCAGTTCCAGGAATTGCAGTAACACCACTGAAACATGGTTGGGTCATATTGAGCGTCCAGACACTGCAATGGGCCGAGAAGACCTTGGCTCTGCCAGCGAAGATGCTCCGCCAAAGAAGCAGCGCAGGGAAGAACCTGCCCCTGCTGAGGCCATTACATGATACAAAAGCTGCAGGTAGCAGAGAATGCATGAATTGTCATGTCTCGGTCCGGAGTTAGTGAAAGTCTCAGGTTGGCCAGTCCCCGGCTCGCACCATAGAGGTGCGTGTGCGGTCGATCTCGGGCGAGGTCCTGTGACTTGGACGCCAAGAGCTAACCCAGATTCCAACGCTGGGACCACAAATCTCCGTCTATTCTTATCGGCTGGCCGGATCATGTTCGGTTCCAAGATGTTTGTTTCCAGCTCATGGAAAGAGAAAGTTGGCTCGTTCAATTATCTTGGCTTCAGGCAGGCAGTCTACTGGATTCGGTGTTTCGGTGGGAAGTGAATGTAATCCGCGCATCTTACGTAGAAATCATTGGTTGTCAAAGTCGAAGCTTCAAAGAAGTACCAGCGCCTTGCCATAAGTCGGCTGTCTGCTTTATGCTAGCAGCCAGTACGGTCTGTATTCAGGCTCTCGTCGGTTGACCGCGGGATGTAGAAAGTGCTTCCCTTGCTTTATGCCTAGCGGAGAGCGCAAAGCCTGAAGAAGAAGAAGAAGAGGCAGTTCGATTTGCATCCATGTTTGAGCCCTCCGAGGCTTACCCTCCCGCGTGCAGATCGATGTTGGACAGTGATGAGGCTGAAGGTGCCGAGCTGGACATTACATGATCTTGTTGGGCAATGTTGGGCAGCTGGGCGAGTGTGTCGTTCAGGGGCTGGTGGAAGCGGCATTGAACCGACCGAGATGCACCCAACGTCTATTGCTGCAAAACGAGGACCTGGAGGAGGCCAAGGGCTTTTACTATTAAAGGGTGTTAAGGTTTCGGGATGCATAAGGGTTTGAGAAGGTTTGAGTTTCAACTAATTATGGTTTGGTGTTTGAAGGGTTTGCAGGCTTTCGAGGTTTACGTTTTCAAGCGTTTAGGGGCTCTAGAGCTTGGGGTTTCAGGTGCAAACAAAGGTTTGCGAGGTCTTACGGCCTTACGGCTTCAAAATTAGGGTTTTTCGGCTTAAGGGTTTTACGGGGCTTCACTCAGCAACGTTCGTAAAGACTTCCTAGAAATGCCCAGGGCAGAGTGAGACTCAGGACGGGTAGCAGGCAGACCTGGGATATGTAAATGGAAACGAATTCGACGCATCTTTGCAGCAGAAGGTCAATCAAGACTTCCGCAGCTTGGCTGGGCTGCTCCCTGAGGCCTGAAGCTGTTCTCAGATGCTGGCTCTTGAAGCTTTTGACGTGGCCCCTCAGGGAGCAGTGGTGCTGGATCTCACGTTGCTGAAGCAAGACGCGCCAGACAGAGCACTCTACGACGAGGCAGCTTGAGTTCACCCTGTCTTGGCTCCAAAACCTGTAAGACTATGGCCATTGATATCATGCCAGGCTAAAGCAGGGAGAGGACAGACGCTTTGCCCAGCGATCGTGAACCTGAGTGCAAGGGTTGGCCTTTCGTGGAGGAGGGACGTGCTTGGCTCTGCTGCAGCTCCCTGACAGAGGGAGATATCTCAATTACTTGGATGCAGACGCTCGGTTGGTATTGCTTGAGGGATGGGTAAGTTCTGGCTGTACAGATGCAAAGTTGACAGATTTGATCAAGGCCTCGCAGCAGAGCACCTCGGCAGAAATTCAAGCCGAAGTCTGGCTCCTTGAATTCTGAATCTGGCTGAGGCTGTTTGCACATGGCAGCAGCCATGAGACTGGGCGCGGCGTGCCTAAGCATCGCAGCATCACCAGAATTCGAACACATCAACGTGATCGATAGACGCAGGACGTCTCAACCGCCTGCAGCTTGCAATGTTTTGTGCTCAAATTCGTGCATGTGCACTCGAAGTGACGGCTGTTGCCAAGTTCATTGCTTCATCGTATCATCGTCAGTGAAACCACCCCTACGTAGGCCCGGTCCTGTCCTATTTGAAACCCCTTTGACCTGAAGGAACACTGTTCCGACAAGAGGACCTGTGTGGCCGCCTGGCCCGTTAGTCCCAAGGGAATCGTGTCACTTTTTTTTGGCTCAGTTCAGACCTCATCCCAACAACCGCATGCTTTAGGGGAAGAGCTGGAAGTCTCCGGCAAAGCTTGTGCCACCATACATGGCTGATTCACACTGGATTTAGTGTACATAAGCTGTTCTTTCGAGAGGCTTGGCACAAAAATTGCGCGGCTCGGTGGACTTCAGCCACTGTATCGATTGTCTATGCCCCTTGCGTTGCTCAAGAACACTACGCTCACCAAACAAGGCGTAACTACCTCTTGAAGGCTACGCCTAAGGTTCGAACTAGCCAAAACCTTGTGGAGGCAATCCCCCAGCATAGTTCGACTGTGCACCCACCTCATCTGACAATTTTCCTGCAGCTTTTCTCAAAGAAGGCACTTTCTCAAAGAAGGCGGACTAGCTGTGTTCTCAGTTCAGCGCATGCCGGTGCTGCCGTTAAAACATCACATACATTCTTACAATCTGTTACCAAGGAGACCTTGGAAGCTTGCGCCAGCACTTCTTCAGGAGATGCCAGATTAACAGCCGGATTTTTGAGCCACTCCCAGACAAGTCTGATCCAGGACATGCTAAGTGTACCCCGGACTACCCGTGCAATTTTCTTGCTGGACCAGGCAACCCGGAAATGACTACTTGCCGATTTGCCAACATTCTCAAATCTGTCACCATGACTAGGGTGCCCTCGAGTTGTGATCCTTTGAAGTGGCAAAGGATGCAGAAAGTGACGTGAGCTTCTTCAAACGGCTCAGCCACTAACGAGACCGGCTGTGCTTTTGGCTGCCACAAGGTGCTGAACCTCGTCCTTCGTGATGCAAATCTGAAGATAGCCTACTGTTGCTGTAATATCCGGTCGTGTGTGTAACGCTGCATATCGCAGACTACCATTCAGCTGTCGCAGCTCTTTGGCTTCTGTTGCATTCAAAGTAGCAGTGGGGTTCAACCGGCGCTCATTTGGAACATGAACTGGCTTAATTCCCTTTATTTACCCTTGCTGATGATACTCTATACTGCCGTCATCCCACTGTCGAAACCTTGTCCCAGCAAACGTGAGTTCACCTTCATCATATGACCCACAGCTGAAGCTGTTCCTTACTTGTGAACAGCCTCAAAAAACCTTTCGTCTGCCCCACCTATGCCATCGTCTACGTGAATCCCCACCACCCCATGTGCAACAGGCTGTCCATTCGGCCCAGGTGAGACAAGGCAGAAGGTACAAGCGTCAAACGGACGCTGGACGAATCCAAGAGTCTGAAACCCAAGAAATGGGCCATCTACCTGCCCACAGGCCCCCCCACCCCTCCAGCTGGCACTGTTCACCAGGCTTCATCCCGTGGCTTGATGCCCAGGGTTTATTGTTGAAACGTGTTGCATGACATGGCCTTGCCTAAAGCCAAACATTGGGAAAGAGTTGGTGCGGCGAGGCCTGGCACGGCCCCCGCGAAGGCATCAGGTATACCGTGTGGGAGGAAGGCCACTGTTTAACGGGGCGTTCGGTGGTCACGTCAGAAAAATTTTCTGCTACTGGTCAACCAGTGTTTCGCTCATGGATTTGCGACCTTCCAATTTCATTCAGCGTCCAATTGCGGGGGACATCAGCGCCCTCTGGGCCGAGCAAGTGGGTGAACCTTGTGTTGCCAAGAGGGCAAGTCCTACGAATCAGCGGCGGTGATCTCACTGCCGCCCTTTACCTTCTTCGGTTGCCCGGCCTGTGGCATCCGCTGTTTTCCTGTGAAAAGCCACTGAGGTGCTGTGACATCTTTCAAGATTCTTCCGATTGTTCCGAGATCCTCCTCGCTGCCACGGTTTTGCCCATGGGGTGGTTGTCGGCCGGTCGGCCGTAGGAATTCTGCAACATGCTCATCGTAGGCTAGCTACATTGACATCGGCAGCACAATTGTCGCTTCAAGCTGAAATCAGGCGCGATGCCCCACTTCCGCAGGTGTCGCTCCAAGCTTTCCAGGAGCTCTTTATTTGGATGATTCAACATTCTTGGAGTGGGTAAGCCAGGAATTGGATTGCAGGGATGCCCCGGCCCGGCGACCCTCCCATTTGCTTGCTATAGTAAGGCAAAATAAAGTTGGAAACTGGAGAAGGGTTTGGCAAAAAGTTGAGCCGCCGGTGCGCGTTTTGCCGTTTTGCCTCTCAGTCCATTAGTTGTTCAGGGAACGACCGGTGTTGCTGCAGCCCTTTCGTTGTCTTCAATAGTGGCTGCCCTTCCGATCTCATTTGATGCTATGCTTCGTAGCGGTGAGCGGTGAGTTGTGCAACCTTACAGTCGGCGAAGTGACGTTTTTTCAGGATAAAGCTGTTTTTTGCGCTTAGGCTTGACCAAGGCTGGGAAGCGTGCAGGGCAGGACGTAATGGCGGTGGTTAATAGCCAGGTGGCAGTGTCGTGGCTGCGGAGGGCCTGTGCTAATAGACCTTCGTCGGAAGTCTTGCTTGTGAAACGAGCCGATCATTTTCGCAGGTGTTTCTTGAAACGTTTGATGTGGGCGAAGAAAGGCTTAATGTGTACTCCTTGCGTAGAGGCGGAGCCACGTGGGACTTCCTCTTCAAAGTATGGAAAGAACTCTTCTCCGTGGTCGTTGGAGCTCAACACCCTCTGCTCGCATCGACTTGCAAGATGCTATAGCCACTGTTGCGCGTCTTAAATTGTCTGATGTGTAGACAAGCCTGGCCCATTCTGCAGATGCCTATTTGCAAACGATCAAGCGGCTAAAGCCAGGATGGAAAGCGTGAAAGAGGGGCGCTGATCTCGCTTGTCGCGCGATGGACGAGCCTGTGCGTGTGGTCAGTTCCTATGGAGCCACCGTATGTGCAATGCAATGCCTCATAAGGTGGTCTAGGAAAGTTTCACTGTAAGGATGGAGTGACCGTCCAATCTCAAGCATTTCCTGGCGTGCAGAAAAAACCGTTCGCGACCACATAAGTAAGGATATATTTCCAGGAGGAATTTTGATCTCCGTCAGCTCCACCGGATCATGGACCATCTGGAGTGTACCATATTGCGCCTCGTCGAACCAGGGAAACTTCTGTTCCAACAAATCACGGGCTCCCGCCAAGTGAAACTGTCTTCCGTGCGCTGTTTGGTGAAGAAACAGCTCATGGAACAATCTTTCCGGCCATGGTGTTGAAGGACATAAATCCTGGGTTGGCGTGCATCAATCCAAAAACGTTGAGGCTCGCGCGTCGAGATCAGCCTCCAGAGACGGCTATACCCATCCCAAGCTCTCTCCCTAGTTTGGGGCCACATGGGTGTAAAGCGCGGCCTCCACGCATTTGTGCTGGGCTCGTCTGACGTCCTGTTGACTCGATGGATATTTCCAGAAGATCAAGATTGGGAAGACGGTGTGGGGTCGCGCTGGAGTCTGGCTCACGGACTGAGGCCTGAAGTAAAGCCCCAGTCTGATTCATTTTCTGCCAGATGCGAGCACTCCAGCTGAAGAAGGGCTCGACGAGTGCGAGTCGTCTCTGGGTCGATGTCCACCTGTGTCCGGGAACTCGTGCTTGTCGCTCCCTCTCTGTTAGTTGCTGGCCCTGATATCTTTCCCGGTGAGAATGGCGCCGGACACACCTTCCAATCCTCCGGATGGTTCATGGCTTTGGCCATATGTTCCTTGGGATGGATGTAGATGTAGTTCTGGAACCACCTTCCCCATGCAGACGTGAGTTCCCGGACATCAGGAGGGCATGGCTCAGGCCCGCGTCGAAGGACTCGGCAAAGGGTTTCAGCTTCTGCTTCCCTTACGGGAAGATTTTCTCGCGTTGGTCACATTGAGGTAAGTCGAGATGCGCAACATCTCCTCCGAGAGCTTTCCTGAGAGAGACGGCTCGAGATCCACTTTGAGGAGCTGAGCTTTGAACGCCTCCCTTTTCTTCTTGGCTGCGGTCATCTTCGGCGCCGTGTCGAAGCTTGACTGCGTGATACTGGAAGTGAAGGCTGGGAAATCGTTGGATCTACTGCTGGTTGCGTTGGCTCTGGCAGCAGCAGACTGCCATGTGGTGAGTCTGTGATCAGCGCTGTTGCCGTGGGAACAAGCAGCAAAGTGGACATGTCAACAATCGGGAGGCCCTTTGCATCAGTACGTAACTTTACCCCCGGATCACCCCTTAGTTTTAGAATCTCCCTGCAAAACAGCGTCCAAATCATGCAGCAGGCGGTTAGATGATAGGGGGGTATCCCGGCGAATTACTTCAACTCTGATCCACTTTTGTCAACTTGCCCAGGAAGAAGAAGAGCCTGTTTTGCAGTCAGGATTCCACTGTTTCCCAAGCGGAAAGTCACACCTGAATTGGCGTTACGAATGCTACGGCGGCACTCCTGAGGGAGACCGCAGAAAGCTTTGAACCCGGCTTTTCCCCAATAACCATACGACCAACCTCAGTATCGAGGACCCCTTCTGCACCATTAGTGGTAAGCTTCCGGATCCAGAGCTGTTGAACTTGGTTTCAGAACTGCTCTTCTGAGACTTCTGGCTCCATACGACTCTAGAACAACTGGCAGTCTCCGGTGCTCATCATCTCGAAACTTCCTGTTAAACAGTCACAGCCGGCTTGTAACAAAAAGTTCCTATGCTTGGTTTAGACGCCATCTTAGGCGTCATCATCAGACAAACATGTTCGGAATTATGAGCTCAATTCTTGCTTTCTCTACGACCCGCATGTCTTCCATTCTGTCCTCAAGATCTTCACCAAAGTTGTAAGGTACGGAGTCGCCGTAGTCCAAGAGCATCTCCGTGTCGACCTGCTCGTCGACCTGTAAGGTGAGGTGGGTGATCTTCTTCTTGGTGTGGGCAAGTTCCTCACGAGCTGGATTGTTGGGGCATCTTCTTGTTCAATGTCCCGGAGCCCCGCCAATTTGCACAAGCTATTTGCAATCTTTTCTGCTAACCTTCCCTAGAGTTTCCAGCTCCTTTGCCTTTGCGGCTTTGTCTCTCAGCCTCAACCTCGCTTCTTGGTAAGAGGGGTGCGCGGGGGCTAAGGAACTGTCCTGAACCGCCTCCACAATACCGTGCTTGAACTCAGAGACATACAAAGCGTCGATGTCGTTCTGTTCAAGGAAGTAGCAGAGAATGTCCTCGTCGGAGGGCTCCTCTGCTCCGCCGGCCGCATAGTATGCGTCCTGGTCCTCATTTTTGCCCTTCGCCATGTGCACATCTTGCACTTGTGTGCGGTTTGTTGCTTTGCCTTGGCCTGAGCTGCTGCCACGTGCTTGTAGGTCACCGAACAAGTTGGAACCCAACAACTTGATTGTTTTGACGGTTTGCGGGGCTTCCACTACCAACTGCTTTCTGTCATCTTGAGCTAGTTGAGAGTGCCGAAGGAGCACGCAGGCACGAATCTCCAACATCCTGACCTCTCGAGCGATCGAGTCCTCAAAGAACGTGTCATGACTGACCACATACGAGTCGTTGGACTCGTCTGGCTGTCTTTGCACCGTTTGGGTCCTTCCTGATGACCCGCCCAACGATGGAGCTTAACGCCATGCTCGCTCTTCAATTTCTCAGGTGCAATGCGACTGATCTCCTGAACGGACCCCTCCACTAATAGCGCTGCTGTTGGTGCGAGGTGTTGGGTATGTTCTGGTGGCCACGACTGCTTGAGAAAACGAGGCCGTTGCTCCAGGAGTAAACTCGGGCACTTGCTGCCAGGCAAGTGCCCCATAATTACTTCTCATGCCACTGCCCTGCTCCGTGGTCCTTCGCCATTTCCAACCATGGCAGTGGAAGGACTTATCTAGATCTTAACCATGGTTTCTGCTGTCGCAAGCCCTTGGATAGCAATAGGCCGGGCTCCGTTACCAATGTGAAACCACCCTTTAATTAGGCCCGGTCCTGTCCTATACGAAGCCCGTTTGACCTGAAGGAATTCTGTTCCGACAGGAGGACCCCATTCTGAAAGTGTTTAGAACCCGAACGTGTGTGGCCGCCTGGCCCAGTGGTCCCAAGGGAATCCTGTCACTTTTTTTTGGCTCAGCACAGACCTCATCCCGCCCACCGCAGGCTTGAGCGGAAGAGCGGTGAGGAATGCTGGAAGTCTCAAGTGAAGTTTGTGCCTGCCTACATGGCTGATTCACAGTCGTCGTCATCATCATCATCATCATCGTCATCAAACGTCGTCAACACAGCTTGATGGCTACGCGGATGAATCGTATTACAGAGCAGGAACTGGAGCGTGCTGCATTGGGCCGTTTTCTCCAGCCTGCCGGATGTCGCGCGGCGAAGATATGCTGCACAGCCCAGATGCTAGCTGCTGTCAGCTGGAAGGACGTGGCTTCGTCTTACGGACTCATATACAGCAGTGACATTGTCTACTGTGCAGTGCTAAGGTTTGTGTGGAGATCCTTTCTCGAAAGGATTTCACGCAAGGCATCGCTCAGGGTCATCAGTTCTCATTCTTGTACGCTTCGGTGCTTCTTGCCATGCAGTTGGCCAGGAGGACACAGAGATAACGGTGGCGAGACAGCCTTGGATCGTGCAATTGAAGCAGGAGCTTTGCAATTCTGGTATGCTTGAATCCATTTCGCATCATTTCACCCTCTCCGCTGTGTCACATTGAATTCGCGGATCCAGAGTTGTCCAAGAAAGTTTCAGCACGTATATGTGACTCACATGAGAATCGAGAACCGTTGCCAAAATCCCTGCAGTGAGCTGCCACAAGTTGATGTGGGGCGGGAGCGGGGGCATGGGGGGGCAGGACGGGTCAACAAATTGTGGAGCCTTCTTCCACCACCTCTCTCATTATTTGCGTAAATGATTTGGGACAGAAGAGTGAGGCTAATTTGCCCCCTTATCAACTGTCACGTAAGCTCTCATCGCAAGCGAAATTGTCGAGAATTTGATTGTGCAGCTGGGCCTCTCCGCACAGTCTTCACATGTCTTCAATGTTTGCCATGGTTTTCCCAACTCCGACCGTTTTGGAAGGTTTTGGGCAATTGTCTCAGGCCCGACTACGCAGGTTGTTGCGGAAGCCACGGCATCTTATGTTTCCGATTCTTTTTTGAACTGGCGGGCGAAAATGCGAGAGTGGACGGAAAAACAGGAAGACAAAGAACCCGTGGAACCTTCTAGGCCCTGACCAAAAATGTCTCAATTCACCTAAGGAGCAGAGAGATATGTCAAATACAGCAGAAACAAAGCCAGCTCTGCTAGATAAAGACCGATAGACCAGGTGTTAACCATTCCTGTGATTGTAGAGGAGTTTCTCAATTACCCGCGCGCTCAACACGTCCCGGGGTGGGGGCAGTTCGGTAGCACAGATGCCAGCCGTAATATCTTTATAACCTTTGCTGTCAAATTGCACTGTCACGGCAGCTCTTCCACCCTACAAAACAACCGCTGATGGTTTGATCCTTTAGATCTAGAGTGACATGAGTCAAGGGTGTATGGAGCGTCTTAGTTGACACAACCATGTACTTCAGAAACTTCAGGGCAATGCTTAAGCTGCGGCCAATAGCTTCAGCAACCAGGAGGCGAATCTAGGTGTCTTGTGTCACAAATGTGTGACAGCCTGCTTCGAATTCCAGCTTCCATGCATTTCCATGCCATTTCACCGAGGCCCTAATTGTAGATGATTACCTTTTTGGGACGTGCAAGCCTGCAGGATATCGCGATTGCATCTTTGCCATGGACGCAAAGCTGCAATCTAAACAGCCAGACTGGAAAGCCTGTTTCCATGTAGCAGCGTGAGAGGATCCAGTGCGGGCACAGGTTTCATGATGAAAATATGTTCAGGTCAAGCTAATGCATATAAAGAAGCAGGAAACTCTTGACCTTCACAATGCCTCGCAGAAGTTTGGTTGCATGCTTGCATGTTGTTGTCCAAACATTGTCATAGCCTGAAGATAGCCTTGCAGGTTCCGCTGCTCAGCACAAAGGATTTGCTGAGCTTGCCCCTTCCGATGCCTGTGCTGTGCCTCGGCCTACGACTTTCCAGTGTACAATCCAGTCAACCGTTGTCAAGTTCGGGAGTCGCTTCCGAGCTTTATCATGCGGCGGAGGAGGCATTCGCCTCTCTCCATCTGCATCTATTCGGATGCGGTTGTTTCTGCTAATATCAACTGGCTTGCAACGACTCCATACCTTTTCATAGCAAGGGATGCGTTAAAACGCCGTTTCGGTGCATCAGCTGTAGTTGATCCTATCATTTTGCAGCGCATAGCTTGGAAGCCCTTGCTGGTAAGCCACCCTGCTCCTGAGGAAAGGACAAGATCGGTGTTCAAGGAAAACCGTTTTTGCCAAAAAGTCCTTGATTTTGTTTCAGCTCCAGCTTGGAGAAGAGGGTGATGCCACCCAGCAATCAATGAGTTTTAAAATTCAACCGCCGCGCCCCAGGATCAACCCAAACGACATCAGCCGCATCAATAAGATTGCTCACGGGGACAAAGACATCGCGGAAGCAATCCAGGAGACGCTGGCAAAGCGGAAGAAGTCCGCCGCTGTCCTGGCACTAGATGTCCGCAATCGTCCGCAACAAGTGGTTTGAACCTGTATGGTAGACACAAGGTATGCGTGTGACAAGCCATGTTAAGGAAGGCTGGTGATGACCAGTCGTCTTACTGCGGCCATCCTGTTCCAGAGCTGCTGAAGTCAGTGTAGCGCCGTGAAAAGTGTGTGCGGTCCTTGCCATTGCCGGGCATCAAGCACGAGCGTCAGAGCAGGAGGAAAGAGTGGACACGGTCCCGCAGATCCTAGTGAGTCCATGGCCTGCGACGCCGCATGCAGGTGCGCTTCGCAGCAAGCTTACCAGCGAGCGCGAGCAGAGACATCAGGAGGGGAGAATGCGTTTTGCTTCAGCGTGCCCATGTTGTTCGTTCTGAATCCGCAGTTGGGGTCGTGTCGTACCGGATCCAGTCGAAGCCTTTGTGTTGCGGCCTTCCTGCAAGAGAATCGAGTAAACTGAGTAAGCAATGCATTTAGTTGAGGGGATCGTGGATGATAGCGGCTTTGCGAACTCTAAAAAGTACTGCAAGCCACAGTGTGGCAAGCCAGGCTGCAGCTTGACAAAGTTTTAGTGGGTAGCCATGATGTGTCCGTCCAGGACAACCTTGACTGGGGCCGCAAGTACGGGCCGCGCGCTGTGCTTCTTTGCTTCTCTCGCGGCTTGTATCTTGTAGCAGCTTGTAGCACGGACTGTCTCTGTCGGTGCAGGGAAATGCAGACTGACAAGGAGGACTTACAAGCCCGGCTCAGCAGGAGAGCGAAGATATGAGAGCTACGATCTAATTTTCTCCAGCGGCTGGGTGTAGTGTCGTTTGGCAAATAAAGCAAAGCAGGCACAGCCGGAAAGGGATAAAGAGCTGGACATCCAACTTCATCCGACCTTGCAGGGAGTGCTCGCAGCTTGAGTCGCGCCTGCAGGCTGGACACAAAAAGTTCACAAGATTTCACAAGCATCTCAAGATATCTCAAGGGCTTTCACCGCTGAGACCATCAGGCCCATGAGAAGCGCCAGCTGGAGGAGAGACAGGCTTGGATTGAGGACCGCAGTGACATTGCAACATTTGAAAAGACTTCTCTGCAATGGAGAGACTCCAGCTTGGAGGAACGAACGAGGCTGGAGTCGCACTGCAGCGAGCAGGAAAAGCAGCTGGATGCAAAGCAGGCCTTCGTGACAGCAAAGTATCCTGAGAGTTGGCCAAGCTAGTACCATAGAGTCAAGGGTTCATGTAGGTCAACTTGGACCAGCTCCATCGATCAACTGCAGTCTCGGAGACAGCTCTCGCCTCAAAGGCGCGCGGCAGATAACTTTGCAGTCTTGCTATGCATCCGGAGCTTGGTTGGATCGACTTCTCTTTCCACTGTCCGTGCCCCGCGCAGCCAAATGAGGGTTCTACCACGATTTGTGCAGGTCAGCGAGACCCAAAGTCTGGATCAGGCAACGGATATGCGTCAGATGGTTTGAGTTTTTTGGCTTCAGGCGGACGGGATGTTGAACCACAGGGTGGGCTAGGACAGGAGTATGTAGCAATCCACTTGGTCTTTGTGCGCAGTCGGTCTACGCACCGAAGCAGCTAGATTCAGGGCATGTCACATGCAGTTGGTCGGGTGCGGAGTTGAATCCCTGAATCCCTTCCGAAGGCCCTGTATATGAGTCTGGGATGATATGAGCACTTGCCATGGGGACACACTTGAATAACCAGAAGGATTCGATTGGCCTGATGCCACTACGACTGGAGCATCACCTTGTGTGGCACAGGTAGCTGCCGAACTTCAACGACAAATGCGTGAGTCTGACGACGCCCTGGCTGCGGCAGTCAGGGACTCGGCTCTGCTTATCATGCTTAGCATGCGTACAAGCTCGTGGTCGTGCCAGGTCCGGAGCAATGAGGATCTCCGAAACCAACTAGAGGAACAGCGCTTGCGCTTCCAGGACCGCTTGGTAAGGAAGCTGTTCACCCCTACTCGGCACAGGCACTGCCCGAAGCGAACGTCCTCATGCCCTCAATTTCACACAAGGAGAAAAACAACGTCGACCTGACAGACTGTCAAGTTCCAAGATGCCAAGCGAGTATGCCATGTTGACGTTTGTTGGCGACGTTGCTTGCAGGGGTTGAAACAAGATCTGTTCAACAGATCAGAAGTGCCCCGGCAGATCATGTTACTCAAGGCCGGGGATACTGCGAACGCCGCCTCACCGAACACCGGAGGGCAGACGAGGTACGGGGCTCATTGCAAGTTCGTCGTTTCCGTGGCAGCAGGATTGCTTAGTCCCGACACTCGGGATCCATGGCGAAGTGTGCCGCGATTAGCGCTGCAGGATCCCACAAGATCAGATGGCTTGTCTGGTGCGATGCGCCAAACACCCCCTGCTGTTTCCAGGTTGAGTCCGCCCTGGCATTGCAACAGGTTGAGGTGCCAAGGGTGCTATGTTTCTGAGGGCTAACTCTTCGAATCCTGTTTTGCCACATCTAAGAGTGCAGGCAATGGAGAGTGAGACGAAGGCTGGCGAGGAGGAGCATCAAAGCTGCTTTGAAGAGACTTATGCGCATGTAAGTAGGTCCATATGAAGCCCTAATCTGGGAAGCATGCCAGGGCACAGGACTTGGAATACATGATTCTTACGCACCAATTCTTTGCACGATGGCTGACTTCACCGCAGCATTGAGCCAGCTCATCCCCAGCATCCTTCTCGAGCTTCGCACGCTGCCGAAAATCAGCCCTCGGCTATGGATAAGTACCGCAGAGTGCCAAAGCCCAAGGCTCTGCGATTTGATGGTGCTGGCTGTCGCAGAGGGATAGAGAGAGCTGGGACAAGTAACAAGACAGACCATTAGGAGAGACAGAGTATTGCAGCATTCCACGATATTCTGCTTCTGGGCGCATAGACAGGATGGCCACGGCAAATTTGAAATGACCGGTTCAGGAAGAGATTGTCAAGAGTGATGAGGAGATCCGTGTGACTGCTGCTGGCAGTGTCTCAGTTACCGGGCGGGCAAGCGTTTTTTGGGCGATTTGCACATCGCTGCTGTGATCAATGCATGGCTCAGGCTTACGTCTCCCGCGCTGCAACGGTCTTCAATGACCTGGGCAAGTCCTTCGTTGCCTGTCTTGCTTCAGCTCTCCTCCACTTCGAGCTCATCCGGGGCTTACCCAAGGATGAGGATTTGGGGGGTAAGGTTTTCTTTATTCCTCGCAGGGTCTTTCAGAACCCCTGGGCGTTTTGCGCAAACTTGGTGCCTTGCAAAATGAGGTCATCATTCAGGCGACCGGCAACGCGCTGACTAAGGCTTCAATGTCGTTGTGCATACTCAATGCTTGCAACTCGCACGCTATATCACGCTATGCTCCATGCAAAGGCTGTGACTACTGCTGAAGTCATCAAGCGCCGATTTAAGGGTCGACTGCTCAGCAAGAATGGTTTTGCAAGCAGATAAGGCTATTCGGTCTGATTCTTTTGTTTGTGGCCTGGGCAAGAGTCAAACTCGTTCTGCTGATGCTCTCCAGATTTGCCATTGAAGGCTGGAAAGGTCTTCATTATCTCTTACAGTACTTTCGGCAAGGTGTTGGCTAGCCGGCTAGGCATGGGATTGCACTGCCCAATCAGAGGTCTGCATCAGATCACAAACATCGGCACCACCGCGGCCTGCAATGCAAGAGTGCAGGGTTTTAGCCCAAGCAGCAGGTTGTTTCTCGCAAGGGTTGGGCGAAGTGACTACAGCCTGGAGGGAGGGAGTTACTGGCAAGCAAAGGGGGATGGGTGGCTTCTAAGAGCAGGCTGCTGTTGCTTCCCAGCTTCCGTTGGCGGGTCAAGGACATCGTGGACGAGTACGAACCCATCGAGGAAGGCCTGGACAAGGTCGTAGACACACGCAGTGTGTCCGTCATCGAGATCAAGCTGTCCAAGGAATCGAGAAGTGCGACAAAGATGCTTTGCAAATGCTGTAGCTGCTACCGTGCACGCTGCTTGCCTGAAAGGACGCCTTGGACACATTCGACAAGGCATCTTGCTTTATGCCCAAAATGCACAGCAAATGTTGTGTGACCCACACAGGGATCATCACGCTTGGCATTACCGTCAACGTGACCGCATCACTCATTGAAGCTTATGATTGTCTAGTTCTAGCAATTGAATATGCATGATATGCAGTTCTGAAGTCCTATCTTGCCACACATGGGACAAACCACGCGGCAGTGCTGGCAGGGCTACCAGCCACCTCTGGACGAGTCCCTCGTGAAGGAGAGCGCTGACAAATTGTATCTGCTACACGAGCAGGCGTCTTTTGCTCCAGGAGTACACACCAGACGATCGCCCTGCTGGAGGTGCATCTTTCATGCTTATTGCATTAATGGGACTTCTTTCAGACCTGTTTCTCTCAGGAAAGGGCAAAGGTCGCGGAAAGGGTAAGGGACGTGGTAAAGGGCGAGGAAAGGGTCGCGGAAAGGGCCGCGGAAAGGGCAAGGGAGAAGCCAAAGGCAAGGGCAAGGCGCTGGGCTGTCCAGATGTCACTGATGTTGTGCCAGCCGCACCCCTGCCACGCGCTCAGCTCGGTCACAGGGAAAGACCACCACATCGAAGGGCAAGGGAAAAGGTAAGGGAGAGGCCAAGGGAAAGAGCTCCAGCATCTTGGTTCATGCGAGGTTCACATGCCACGAAAGTCATCTCTGTGCAGGAAGGAAGGTGAACCTTAGCAGCGACGCGCTGCATACTCACCTGACTTGAGACCACCTCAGGCAAAGGCAAGGGAAAGAGCCGAAGCTACGACGACTATGAGGACGACTACGGCTACAGCGGCAAAGGGAAAAGCAAGGACTGCATTTGGGAAAGCTGACAGGAGGAGTGGGGGCGGTCTCTGTGCTCTTTCATCTTGCCGCATCATCTTATTGCAGGGAAAGGGCAAGTCGTCTGAGAAGGGCAAGAAAGGCTCGGACCTTGGAAAAGGTGGCAAGGCCCGAGACGATAAGGGTAAGGGCGGTAAGGGGAAAGGCAAGGACAAAGGAAAGACGAGCAAGAGCAAGGACTACTACCAGGATGACTACAGTTACGGAACGCAGAGCACTTTGTCTCCAACAGCTTTTGTCTCTTTTTGTGAGAGCGGTCACACGGCGGAAGCTCACTCGCTTTGTTGGATATCAAAATCGCCGAGTGCCAAGGCAAAGGCAAAGGAAAGTCTTCATATTCAAGCTATGGATCAGGTTACGATGATTACGGCTACGGAGGCAAGAGCAAGGGAAAGAGCAAGGGCACAAGCAAAAGCCGCTTGGCAGCCTGTGAAGGACAGCTTATCATGTTGAGTTGCCATCCCGAGTTTTTACCAAGCGCGAGATATGAGCTGCGTCTTCATCAGATTCTCTCAGGCACCCAGAGTTACGGAAGTGGCGGTCGCAGCTACAACAATGACTGGGGATATGAGGCCACTGTAGTTAAAGCAGCAAGCGTGCGGTTTTATGCGTTGTTACTAGTCACCCTTCTCGTGCTGTGCAGCTAGCTCTGACAAGGACCGAGGTTACTCGAGTCGCAAAGGAAGCAGCAAGGGCCAGAGCAAGTCATGGTACTGAGCACAGAAGCTCGGCGAAGAGTCAGGATGTGAATTTTGGAGTTCTGGTGCATAGTGCGCGTCTTGCATCTTAAACTTGCTTGCTGCAAGTGAGTTCGTGTGACGGCTGAAATCCGAGAAGAGGAGATACTGGCCCGCTGCTCGCCATGGCGGTTGAGATCTGACGCCGTGTGCTGGATGAAGCCTTTGGGGAAGCCATGGTTTTGAGTTTGTCACGGCCCTCCCTCGGGCTCACGGTTCCCAGGCAGCAAGCTGCCTCAACCAGCTTCCCTCAGGAAAGGTGACTCTTCAGTTAACGATGTTTGCTCTCACCACCGATTTAGGCCCAAACAGTCGGGCCAACTTTTCAAGCTTATGCGTGTGCTACTTTGCTCATACACTTGTTCTTGCGAATGCCTGTGGCTTCAGCTTCTTCTGCTGCGCGGTCCCAGCCCTAGAGGAGGGGACAAAGGTCAGCTGACCAGCTTGCTGCCACAGGCATATTTGACCCAACGGTTGTGAACGTATTCTACATCCGAACTCAGCAGTTAGCACTCTACGAACTTCAGCCTTTGACTGTCAGAATGCTAGGTGAAATCACGTTGTTAAGGATGCTTTGGGTCCGTGATTCCTCAAGCTCGTCTTCAACTTTGCACTTGAGGGGGCGCATGTACAGCAGCGGCATGCCAAGTGGCAGATTCATTATGCAGACCATCATTGCATACCAAGACATCAGTTAACACAAATCCTGGATTCCTGGCTTCCGAAGTCGCCTCCCGCCTATAATTTTACCTCCTACCTGTACCTTTGGACCTTTTGGAGCACTGTCTTCAGATTGAAAAGGAGCGTGCAACCTCATTTTATATCAGCTGCGCCTGCTCTGCATGTCTTTGCTTGTTGCTTCGTTGCAGCTCTCTAGAAAAGGAGCTGGTCAATCTTCAAGCCGACCAAGAGGCACACGCGTGTTGCCCAGTCAGTCACCAAGAACCAAATAAACAATTTAGGAATGATGCTCAGAGCTAGGGCATGCGCTTGCAGGCTTCGCTGCAGGACATCGCGGCCTTTGACGCGGATGTGTCACTCTGGAGGCTGGAGCTTGAACTGCCCCAAGCTGTGGCTACCATTTGTTGGAGTTGAGGCCGTGGGGTAGGCATTTTGCTGCCAAACCTCGGTTATTCATGATCCGCTGCTGACAGGTCTCATTGGGACGCGGAAAACAATGGCAGGGAGGTTTGCAGCAACAGACCCCTGCATGGGCTGAACTCAAGTGTGATATCTGTTCTTACACCATACTGTTTGTTGCAGCAAAGCCGTCGCAGGTCCAAGTCTGAGAAGCATACTCGCGCAACACTGACGCAGGCCCTCGAGAAAGATTTCAATGCTGCAAAGCAGCATTTCAACGGTGAGCTTCTGACGCTCCAGGCTTAGATGCCAAACCATGTAATTTCGGCACAATTTGGACTAGGATGAGGAGAGCTTATGGCGAGAGAGGTAGATAAGCCTGTCCCACTTCAACGTCTTTGGCACACTCTCCAGCTGCCCGGTAGGCCATGTGCAACGTGCTGAGCGGCTGCAACGAAGACCTCGAGCAGGAGATTCGACAGCTTTCCGGCGCCTTCGGGAAGGGGAATTCCACATCATGAACATGCCTCAGTCATGCCTTCTGTTGATTCCTGGCTGCAACACAGGGGACTTGGTGCACAAGCGCCGCGTGATCATGAGCCGCACCCTCAAGCGCCAAAGATACGGAGGCTTGCGCAAGTGGAGTGAAGAGACTGCACCCACTCTCTCTCTGTCTCTCTCTATCGCTCTGTCTCGCGCTCCGCTGCCTGGTCTGTGTCTCATGCACTCGATCAGTTTCACCGAACAGTAACACAGTCCAATGCCTTCCCACTCATCGATTTGATGAAAGCTTGTCAAGGTCGTGAGGTTGAGAGCACGACGCGACAGGACCGAGATGGATGATGTTAGGGCCAGTTGTGCGAACATCATCAGCTGCCAGCATTTTGCCATCGTGCAGGCGGCTGCAGAAGCACAACTGAAGCAGTCCCAGGACAGGCTCCAACATCTCAAACCATGAAAAGCCGCGGGCTGTTTTTGACTGTTTTTCAGGAGCTTCTTACAAGCTGCCGAGAGCGCTTGCGGGAGGTCGTGGACCAGCGGGCAGGGCGTCCCGGATGTCCCGGGCGTCATATCCTTCAGCAGCGGGAAAAGTCTTGTCTTTGGGGGCTCATCTTTCTTGCTTGAGGCCCGGGTCGCATCGGAGGCAGGTGGGCTGTGCCTGGGGCGTCCTGCATGTGAACCTCTGCTTCACTGAATGGCAATGAGTTGTCCTCGAACCAGAAGGAAGTTGAGTTTTTGCTGTTGGAGCTGGGATGTGGTGTAATGCCGTCAGGCCGAGGCCCAGCGACAGAAGGCAATCGAGGCATCGATTTGTTGCTGTCAGGTGCTGCTATCAACCAGCCTTCTAAGATCCTAGTCACTAGATTCTAGTCTGCAGAAGGGCAGGGACCTGTCTTTGCTTCGCAGGAAGCTCGCGTAGCTAAGCTTGAGCTCTGTCTGTGACAGGTGTTGTCTGTCATGGAGAGGAATCTTGAGAATCAGGTGCCAGTCTTTGCAGGGACAATGAGGGACACAGTGAGACCAGGCAGGTCGAAGGCAGGCAAGGCTGCCAGGCTCTAAGGACTCTAAGACGCACTAAGGCTTTATGGAATTGCCAGCTTGCAGCAGGAAGATGTTGATCTTAGGCATGATCTTAAGAGCTTTTTTGGATTTTGTGATGCCACTTGAATCCACTCCGTCTCCTCGTTCTGGCCAGCGCACATGGCGTGTAGAAACTTGATCAGTCTCGGTAGGGCTCAACTCGAAGGTGCAGGTTCTCTACACGGACCGGGAACGCTATGAAGCCGTGTTGCACAATCATCGCCGGGTTCATGAGCAGGCCAAGCAGCACGGCAACGTCAAAGATGCTAACTATTGCTAGCATTTGCTAGCTGTTACTGGCTTCACGGAGCTTCATGGCTTGCAGGCCAAGGAGGAGTGTGAGCGTGAGAAAGACCTGGCCTCCACAGCGTTGAGGCTTTGTGATCTAAAGCGAGCTTAGCATTGCTTGCTAGCACGACCGGAGGGGAGGAGAATGTAGGAGATGTAGGAGTGATGCTGCAGCAGAGCTAGCCACGCAGCGTAGATGGAAGATGTAGGAGCTGATTTGCTAGTTCGCAGACGGTTCTGAGCTCTTGAAGCAAATCCCAGGCAGGCGCAAAGTGAGAGTCGGCATCGAGTGGAAGGTGGCCCTTGGGGATGCTTGTCAACCATGCGTGTAGTTTGTACAAGCCAGGCAAATAGACTTAGCCGATCTTAGACGAGTCGGTCTGTAATGGCCTGTACACCACTTGTGATGTGATGACAGTTGATATTCCCTGTACAGCTGCAGCCATTTGGATGGATTGCACAGGCATGGAGAAGGAGAAGCTGAGGATCGAGGCGGGTCACGCGCTTTTAGTCTTGACACACATTGTTTGCGGTCTGCTCTATTTCTTGAAGGAAACCCGGAGGAGCGAGCTCGCCCAGGGCCACGAGGCTGGCAGCTGGCACATGCAGCTCCTGCAGAGCCTCCAAAACCCGTGATGAAATGTCGGTTTCCCGCAGCATCTGCTGATCAAGGCCTTCAAGGCCATACCATCAACGCTTCACAATGCTTCACAGTCATACTCAGTCCGAAAGACATTACCCTTGCCCATGTGATGGTTTGACGCCTGAAGAAATCGCTGCACACGGCACCCAGACACAAGAATGCAGTAACTTCACAGATCCACAGCTTGACTGCAGAGCTTGTGCCGCTGCAAGACTGCACAGCGAAAACATGCCGCACCTTGGTGGTCCAAAAGGATCTACAGTGTTTTCTTTTGGAGTGGCTGTCGGCTGAGGTACCCGTTCCTTATTTGGGCAGCGGCCCTCTTCGTCGTTCCTGCCATGGGAATGGCAATGGGAGTGGTCTGGGCAGCTTTCATGATAGGCGGGGCTGCGGAAGACTGACCAGCAGTCATCTCATCACAGTTGTCAGCTTCTCGGAAGCACAACACCATCGCTTGGCATGCTAAGGTTGCTTTCTTCGGCATGTTTTGGTTTATCAATCAGTCTTCCTGACGTATCCTTGCTTCCATCTAGGACATGTGGAGAGACATGCAGGCCTGCTCTTTGCAATGAGCTTCGCAGTCCTGCAAATGCTGAAGGCTATCGTGCTGCAAATTCTGAATGCGTCTGGCAATGGACATGAGTTTGCATGATGGCAGTTGAATCGGCTCATGCCCGCAGATGGTGGTGCAAACGATTCCAGTCGTTCGCGACTTCATACCAGATCAAACTCCAGCTCAGGCACTCGTTTCCTAATCCACTCTTTCTGTCTCTTTCCGTTTTGTGGTTTCAAGTATTCAGGAGCTCTCAGCCCGGCGCCTCGAAGCTGAAGTAACAGCAGAGAGGTGCGAATGGTCACACGGAATCCGGAGCCATGCAAAGTTTCATCGTTGCCGAAACCTGAAGCCAGGGTGGCTGCAGAGATTGAAGCCGAGATCCAGGCTTTTGATTTTTGACACTGCTGTTTAAGGGCGCCTGGCATCAGAAAAAAAAAACACAGGGCCCAAGCTGTACTAGCTGTATTCGGGGAACTGACACAGGTCGCATGCCATGACCAATCATTGGACTTTAGCCGTTAGCCGATGGTAGCTGCAGGCGCAGGTGTAGCTCGCAATTGGGACCCACCCTTCAGTTCGCAATCCTTTTAGATCCGGTGCCTGGATTAATGATAGCCGTAATTTGCTCCTGCGCGTGTTACATGTGAACTCCTGGAGCCCTGGAGGCCGTGGCAGAAGAGTCGCAGGCAGTGAACAGGGCCTTCCACATGAGGTCACCAGGAAGTAGCAAGGGGGGTCGCTGCAGCAATGGACGTGCAAGCCTTGCGTGCCAGCCAATCATTCTTCATTCAAAAATAAAACAGGGATTGTTCTTGTTTTAGGTCTTTGTGGCCGCAACAATTTCAGCCAGCGCAATCCAGAAACTGGGGGTGGCGGGTTCCAGGGCTATTGCACTGTCACAACCTGATTACCAACCAACATTGCTCGCAGGGAGAATAGGCTCAGTGCTAGACCATATGTGAGTGCTCAATGGTTGTCATACATGATGAAGCACTGGCATCTGTCCTGCGTGCTGAATCCTAAAATTCATAAGCAGGCTTCAGAAATCCCCAGTAGACGGCTGTGGCAGCTGCTATTGAGTTCTGGAGGTCTCATTGCCAGCATCTACAGCTGAAGCATCGGCGCTGCTGCAAGAGGCGCGGACTAGCACAATGCGAAGTTGGCGCTTAAATGTCTTAGGGTGGACCTGCAGCTTTGAATGTCATATGCTGCAGCTGCATAGGCAAAGGCGGCCGTAGAGATCTCGCGTCAGCATCTTGAGACAGTTGAGGCCAGGGGAGACAACATGTCAGAAGTCTTTTGCCGAAAGTCTGAAGCCATGCTGGCAATTTGATCTATTCGAGTGCCCACCTGCAACAGTGATCTGAAAAAGCAACTCTTGCCAATGCAAAATGCATCATGGGGAGAGCCGCTTATGTAGAGACATCTTCACCCATCCCTCACTGTATGTCTTGGTAATTTACTTAGGCTTGGGAATGTCTTAAACCTGAGATCAAACCCCATTCAACCTCAAATTCGGCTTCCTTGATATTGGACCGTCTGGAGAGTTTCTCATCCGCCTGACTCTGCACTTCGCTTTCACGCTTCCGATGGTGTTTCCGTGCAGGCGGAAGCAAAGGATCGTTGTGGTGGGTGGATGGCGGTGTGCTGCTTGACTAAGACACAGTCCAAGTCTCCGGACGTGGAGCAACATGTTAAGCTGCCTCAGATGGCATATTCAGTGTATCATGTCAATGAGTTGCACGTCCAGTCGTCGCACACGGCACAAGGCGACGCCCGCGAAAGAGTTCGAAGAGCGGAAGCAGAACTTTCAAAGGCCGAGTCCGCGGCAGCGCCAATGCTGATATCAGACCATTCCCAGGACACCCTCCTCACACGGCAGGTCGTAGCGGATTCGTGAGCATTGGAGCGCATTGCTGTGCAAGGAGGTCTCGCGTGCGATGCCGATGGGGAAGGCCGAAGCTATTGACGCGATTCCTGGCCGCTTCACATTGATGCTTGTAGAAAGGTCATGCAGATTAGCAATCGTCCTCAGCTTTCAATGATGTCGCATCGCACTTTCTCAAGCCCAGACCTGAGATACTCCTCAGTACACTCACACTGCGAAGCCAAGAAGCTGCAGCTGGTAGCAAACACAGGTGCGTCTTCGAAGTCCATGCCCGTCCACAGAGCAGGCCTAGCAAGAGTTCAAAGGACGAGCTGTAAACATCGAAAGAAAGTTGCAAGCAGGAGACAGGACCATGGGTTGCACTGAGAGTTCCAAGATCAGGAGTTCCAATTCTGGCTTCACAGAGAATGCATTGCCGCGGACCGCTCTTGCTCTTCGAAGAGCCCTGCGTCGCTGATGGTTGTATGCGTTAGGCTCCCAGTTTGATCATGTTTGATCTGTGTCCCTGCAGTGCTTTGCTCTGCGAACGAATTAGCAGCCAAAGGAACGGAAGAGCCGCGGCTATGCCAATTTTCATATTCCGCCACGTTGACCTCAAGACCAGGACGGACAGCAGCATTTTCCCTTCGGCACCTTTCAGGTTTTCCTGGCAAAGCACTTGGAAAGCAACTGGCGCCCGGAGTCGAAGACTTCGCGCCGCATTTTCCATGTGACACTTGCCAGCCAAGCCGAGCCGCTGAACCGGACCTGCGACCCTGAGGTGTCCCAGTGACTTCCACTGAATACCTGGGCTTGTTCTAGTGCACGAAGTGTTTGTGCTAAGAGCTTCTTGATGTAATAACAATAGTATGTGGCTGGGGCAAGCCTCTGGAGCAATTTCTTTGGATGCATGCGCAGCTATCCTGGTAAAATGCGATCGTTAGAACCTTGGTGGAGCTCTATGGAGTCATCCAGTTTCCAGGGGTGGGTGAAATCATGCAAGCTGATTCTGCGTATAGCCACATAGCAGAACCGCCACAATGGTGCAGTACGTCGACCACCGACAACAGCGGGTGGAGGACATGGAGCATGACCTGGAACGGGTGACCCGCTGGTGCTATTTTGTGTTCAAGAAGTTCACAAGTTCAATGTGCAAGTACCTAGACACGACCTCCGTGCCTCGAACCTATTGACAATGGTAGCTGTGCCAGTCAACGTGTTAACCCTTGTCAGCTTTTGAAAGTGCTGACAAGCGAACTAAGATTACTAAGCTTACTCTGCAGGTACGGAGCCGGCTCGTGGACATGGAGAACAGTCTCGGCTTTCTTCGGCAGGCTGCGCAGCTTTCTGCAGGTGTCGAGGCTTGCCGTGTTAAACGTGTGAGTCCTCCATGCAGTCCTGATTACTCTCTAGCACTTTCTCAGATCTATGCGCTTGAACGCTTGACAGGAATGTTACCATGAGGAGAGGGAGGGCCTGCGAATACAACGGGAGCTCGAGGAAGAGGTCCCACCGTTCAACTATATACATTATATGATATCATCTTATGTTATGTTATTTCCAAGTGTGTAGTTTCTTGTGTTTAGATGTCCGAGGTCAGACTCATGGACTCGCAGTTGGAGCGCTCCCGTCGCGACGACACCACCTTGGCAAAGCAGTGGGAGGCCTTGCAAGTGGGGCAATGCACAGGGGATGGCTGCGACATGCTGCGACCGTGTGAAGAGAGCCTTGGCAGGCTCAGAGGTTCCGCACAGATCAGGCCCGGTGCGATTTGCAAAGGTTTTTTTGGGTCAGGCACTTGCGCCTGATTTGCATGTGAAAGCCGAAGCCATGATATTTGTGACCTAGCTTTCTCATTCTTTCCTGCTTGCCGAGTGACCGCCCTCTGACCCAACCTATACACCGCTTGTTGCTGCAAGGAGCGGAGAGGTGTCCAGCAAAGCTTTGGAGAGCCTGTGGGGGAGCTCAGTACAAGCTCTGCGACTTTGTTGGAAGGTAAATGTGAGGACGCGTGTGGCATGTTCAGTCCCCTCCCAGGTGCCTGGAACTTCCTCACCTGGTCAAGGGACCCAGCAGCTTTTGAGGAGGTTCAGCCTTGACTTGCGCTGACTTCTTTGGACTTTTGCTTCCCAGGCTCAGGGAGGCGCCTGTCTTCTGAGCCTGTGACTGCCAGATAGACGTAGGCCCTAGGCCCTAGGGATCAGGCGGCGTAGGAAAGCCAGTCAAGAAGCCCTTGCGCAAGTGTTAACAGCTGACTTTGCCCCGAACGTTTAAGCTGTGGGCCATGCCACCTCTCGGGCCACCCTCTGTACAATAGCTTGTTGGTGCAGACGACCTTGCCGCCTCTCACCTCGTTCAAAGTCTTTTAGAGAAGTCTCAAATGCCCAGCACACTCAATTGGAGGGCAAGGTCGGCTGCATTCAAAGCAGTCTCCGGCTCAATGATGCTTAGCATGCGCCAATGCTTAAAAGAAAGGCTCAGCTCATAGAAATGCCAGAGCTTGAACGCCATAGTCGCAGTTGCTTGACCACCGAAGCCGTTGGCTTTGAGATTCAGCCTGCAGAAAACAAGAACTTCATGGAGATGGAAGTTGGCCAGCGCGCCAGCTCTGCCTGAGCAGGTCCTGGCCGACACTTCTACGTGGCCAGGATGCGCAGCTGAGGTACTGACCTTGTTTACCTCGTGCCAATGAACGGCCTGCACCAGCAGAAAGACATGGCAGATCAGCAGAAGAAATTTTACTAGTTCTCAAACCCTTGTCGCTCAAGCATTTCTTGTAGTTGCTGCAATATTGTGCAAAAGGCTGGGGCTTGGATTCATGCTAGTCACTGCTAGTCTACGCTCTGTAACAACCCACGAGTCTTGTAACATTCCTGAGCAGAGCGTGGCATGCTTGACAGCACGCCCTGGAGTTCGAATCTTGCACACGTGTCCAGGGGCAGCCTTTGCCGGTAAACTGGTGCATGTCCAATGCTTGGCCAGCCTGCTGAACTCAACATCCCTCGCACTGCGCTGACGTGACCGTACCGCCTTAAAGTTGCTTGCTGGCGAGCTTGGTATCCATGTTGCAAGCAGTTGCGCATGGCAAAGGCAAGGAGCAGTTGCAACAGCTCCTTCGGGCCCTGTGACTAGTTGGGCAGTACGAGACGCGTGCAAACAGCAGTGGCTGAGGCCGCTGTGGTGGTCATGCAGCGGCTAGTGCGGAAGAGGGCAAGAGAACCCCTTCCGAGTCGCTCCATTGGCAGGACCTTGCTACAAAAAATGTAAGAAAGTATGCTCTCAACAAATTTGATTAGTTCCGTTGTTCCAACTTCTAAAGTCTAGAGTTTCCAAGTTCGCACAGCCAAACAAGGGCAGCAATCTTAAACTAAAGTGGGACGGGGTTGCCTGATTCCCAAGACCCTGGCCTTTTAGTCCCTTCGGATTTCTGACATGTCGGAGCAGATGATCCGCCGCATTGCTGCCGAGCTATAAAGCGCATGCAGGCATTTGAGTTCAATTTGCAGCTACGGCCGCCTTAAAGCCATCCTTCCAGTGATTTCTTTGCCTCGGAGCTTTCGTACGAGCACGGCAACACTGGATAGTAGATGCCCATGCCTAGCTGTGGAGTTTAGCGGGGATGAAAGCTTGGCCCAGCCCTCCAGATGATCCTGGAGAGCTCGCTGGTGTGAACACCTTCCCTGCTAACTCACTCCATCCCACGTCTTACGATTCCCTTGTCCATCGCACAGTCTACATGTGTACGTCGCCTGGCAGACCTCCCACCAGTTCAGATGCTTGCCGCGGAGCAATTTGCACAACAACAAAGAAACAGCGGTGCAACGACAGCAGCGACAACCCACTATGTCATGCCTTTGAACATTTTCGCTGAGGTCTGCAGCGATGCTTGCGTGCGAGCGTTGACTGCCCAAGCCTTTGCTGAATGCGGCACCGCCTCTGCAAGGAGAAGCTGCTGAATCGTAGCGACAGTCAAAATTTCCCATGACTTTAGTGGCCGACACAGCAAACCGTGTAAAACGATAGGGGAGACAAAACAAAACGATAACCATGATGCAGCGAGCCGTGCTGCTTGAGACGTGTTACGTAGTCCTTCTTGTGAAAAAGTCGAAATGCTAAAAAACGATAGGAGAGACAATCAACGATGATAACCCCAAGCCCATGTCCATTAGCCAGGTATGAATTTTCGACCGTAGCTCATATGAAACCGCTTGCAATGCACTGCTTGCTGGACATGATGTGAACATCTTGCAAGGCCTGGCAAGCCACCCTTGGTTGTGTCCAGAATTCGGAACTGCCTCCAGACTTGCAAATGGTCCCAGCGGCAGCTAGCACCTGCTGCTTCCACTTGCATAGGGTATGTTGCAGGTTGTTCACTCAGATGCAGGCCGCGTGTGAAGGGCTTCCACAGCAAGCCTTTGCAAGCCGACGCTGTAAGTAATCTGAGGCTGCCCTGAGACGGCAGCACAAGAGCACACGCCCTTGGCCACCTTGGCCAAGGTAACATTGTGTGGCCATGGATTTTGTAGTTTTTGAGGGTTTCAAAAGTCCAGCGCCGTCTTAAGGTAGTCCGGACTGCGGTTCCCGAAATCAAGCAATTCGGAGCAAAACGTGCTGACGGCCATACAGGCAGTCGATCTTCGACTGTATCCTTTTGCCGGCATCTAAAGAGCGCGACAATCTCCGCACTCCTGCGAAGCCTGTACGATCCTGCTGTTGTCTTCACTGTCATGCGTGCTTCTACAGCACAACCTCACGCAGGAAAGCTTATTCAGGTCATTGGCTAGCTCATTTGAACTTGCCTGCAGTTCACGGCATGCAGACCATCAAAGCGATGTGCAGGCGCTGCAGGCACTGCGCCACCGCTTTCCTTGCTCATCAGCCACTGCCAGTTCGCTTGTCCTCCTCGCGTTGCCTTTTTCAGAAGCGACGGTGCAGGAAGGTTCAGCGTGCCTCCCGCACCATGAAGCCCTACGCACGCCGATGGGTAACATTCTCAGCTCCCTGAGCTGAGAAGAGCTCGCCTTGCCTTGCAGCTTGCTTCATGCAAGTGGCCAAACAAGTGCGAGAGTGACATGCCTTGTTGTTTGCACTTAGTGGTTCGAATCGGGTCACACGATTGCCCGTCTTGGCAACAAAGGAGGCATCGCTGCCACTGAGGTTATTAGCGTAGACGGATTTAATCGCCCAGCTCAGGATGTTGAGTCGCGGCAACATGCACACCTGAAGCTGGCTTGCTCCTGTACCTTTGCTGTTGAGCTTAGATCGGGGTTATTAGGCAGTTAGTAGCAACAGCTTGGCTCTGGATGATGGGAGTATACTCAAATTACTTTCTTGCTTCAAGGCTCATGCAGCAGGTGCTTAGAGGCCGCTATGCATCAAGAGCGAGCTGAACCTGAAAAGTTCCGGATTGCGCTCCACTGTATCCCTGGGAGCAGTTGTGTTTCACCATAGCTTTTGATTGTGTGGAAGGACGTTTTCTCGGAGCTGCCACAGTACTCAGCCTTGTCTGGACGTTGTGGGCCGGACCTGCGCGTGAAGCTAACCAAGAGGACCACAGGTAGACAGAAATTCGGCCTTGCGTCTTTGACTTGGCTATAGATTCATATTCTTTTCTCACACTTGCAAAGCCCTTCATGTTGACCTGTCACCGTGGGCCAAGCTAGGACCCTGACCTAGGAGGCAGGATCGCCCTGCTGTGTGGCCTGCACACTTCTGAAGGCAGGCAGAACGCCCAACTATGTGCACATCCTTTTTTACAGTACTCTCATTTTCAGTTCTAAAGCTTTGCGCAGGTTTTCTGAGCACTTTAAGTCAGCTGCTGTGCAAAGTGCTGTCACAGCTCAGACCAGGGCTTCGATGTTGCAAGTTTTGCGGCGGCAGCTACTTGTAGCTGCGCGCATGCCAGTCGAAAACGGCTTCGCTTGAAGCACAGCACTTTCTTCTATGCTGCAAGCTTGTTGCCTTAATGATGGACCTTCCAACTGAGTTTGCATGGCGACATGCCGCCAATGTATTGCCATCCGCGCAGTAAGTACGCTGGTGCTGCCCCACTGCTGGCACATGCGGCTGCGCCTGCCAGCTGGAAGAGATGTCGCCAGCAGAAACACATGCAATCACAGCTCCGTACTCATGTAGCCAGTTACTGAAATTCTAGTAATCCCCAATGTTGTACTTGTAGCCATTCCCAAGCTCCCGACTAGCACGTACGCCCTGAGAGATGCCAAAGATGTTTCACTAGCTCAACAGCACGTCCTGCACCTTCACTTCGACCGGCAAAGGGTCAACGGTCGGCTGATAAGTTCCAGATGCGCTGATGCAGCGCTGCTATCTGCCAGCCCCGACCAGCGCCGATAGTGTGCCCATGAGGCAACATGAGGCATTTGAACTTCGAGTGCAAAACCGGCAAAACCCCGGAGCAGCACTTGCTGAAGGTCAGTTTCTTGCTGCTCTGCGCCAGGTTGCTTTTCTTGCAGGGCATAGACGTCACTAGAGTCATGCGGAAAATAGCTATGACGTCACATGCTCTGCCCTTGGACAGTCCATAGGCCAGTTGCCTTGGTTGCCTTGGCCAGCATCTCAAAGGTTTTCTTGAAGGCCGCTGCGCCGCTTCTTAGCGTTAGAAGGTTGCTGTAGCCCGCTCTCCTCAACTGCTTCTCTTAAATGCAGGCAAGCATTGTGCGTATGCATGAGTCTGTGGGGTAGGATAAGATCGCCATGCCTTTGGCTAAGAGGCGGGCACCGTGCTCTATCCTGACCTGTCCTCCTGAGAGCGCGTTTTCGCAAACTCCCACTCAGTGATCACCTTGGCTGGTGGCTGCAGAGCAGGAGGTCCTGTTGCACTCAGCTTCAGGGCCATACTGAATTTATTCTGGGGAGTCACCAGGGTAGTCCAGCCTGTGGAAGAGGTCATAGCGCATGCCTCTCCGTGGAGAGTGCTTGCAGAGCTGCTGGCAGACGGGCTGCCATGCGGTCACAAAGAAATCAAAGAAGAATGCTTAGACGTAATCATTTGCGGCCATAGCCTCGGTGTTGGGCTTGCAAAGATCTTATCCCGGTGCTCCTCGCATCTAGGATTTGAATTCAGGGGGGTTCTTGCCTTGGATTACCGCTGTGTTGACCGGACGGCCCTTGGAACGGTGATTGCTCCACGAGCTCTTTCACAGTCTTTCGCCGTCTCGGGTTGCTGTCAACAGGTAGTGTATGCAGAGTTTGTCGCTCCACATGTCCCGCGCGGAGCTTGAGCGCGCGCACCTTCTGAATGCAACGGCGCTTTCCCCAGAGCGCCCAAACCAGTCTGTAGCACACTTTCTTTAGACACGGACCACTTTGACTAGCACAGTCCCATGCATGGGACATCCTATGCCGATAGCGTATTGCTCATCCCTGAAACCTAAGCGGAAGTCACGTCGCCGGCTTGCAAGAAGCAGGCTGCGCAGCCCTCATCGCAGATGCACGCAGGACTCCACCAAGTGTTAATCGTGTCAACGCTGGCCACATTCCAGCTAAGGAGCTTATTGGCACCTGACCTTGAGAGATTGGAAGAAGCTGCTGCGATTGGGCTACGGTACCAATTCCTTGCAGACATTCAATCTTCGCAATGCTAGCGGCGAGTGGTAAAAAGGTGCAACAAAAGGACGAAGTGCGACAGTGGCTGGGGCTGTCGCGACCCTACCTTCCTGCCTTGCCAGCCTAACAGACAAGCTAGTGTAGCTGCATGCGGGTGCTGTAAATGTCTGCATAAAGCGACGCTGTCACAAACGTACTTGTGAGCTGATGTGAGCATGTGAGCTGTATGGCTTGAATCAGGAGCTGGCAACATGTGGCCATGTAGCCAAATAGCTGGCGCCAGTCATCTGTGGGACTGCCAACAACCAGCGCAACAAGGGTTCCTGATTAGCTGCTTGTCTTTGAAAGTCGGAGCAAGCCTGCCTCTGGCACTTGCAGACGTGGCCATGGCACGCTTGCTAAATGATGCTGCAGAAGCAGCTCTGACGATTGTCGAGGCACAGAATGGATGCGAAGCTGAAAGGCAACTGATTCATCCAGAATCTCTCTTGAGCTGGAGTTGAAAAATCCTTGATGGGCAGGCTGGGCGACGGGTGGCAGCAATGGCTCTTGTGGATACCGTCTGGGGCCAAGTTCCTGCCTGTGCAACACACGTGCAAACCAGTATGCAGCAAGAGGCCTTGGCTGTCCCGTTGTCAAAGCCACTTTGCAACACGGCCCTGAACGCACTGTCGCTGAAGACCTCAAGTGGGAAGGAGCCTGACCCTCAAATAGCATGGAATGATTTTTCTCAAATCCAATTGCTAGGCTAGCGACGGAGATGGCTAAGGTTCATGTACTACAGACCCAGCCAGGGCCCGTCTGTGCTTCTGGTGCTCTGTCATCCATCTCGTGGGAACCGGTCTCGGAGTTGAAAGAGAACGGGACTGGCAGTTGTCTAGGCTCGCCTAGCCTTGCCTAAGGCCGTCGATGTGCCGAGCCTTGGCAGAGGCCATCATCCAGAGACCATTGAATGTGCTGGTGACGGTGGATGTTGTTGATGGTATTTGATGTTAACACCATGCAGAAAGCAGGTCTGGGAGCAGGGCTTGGAGGCGCTTGGTTTGGAAGTCTGTCCGAGCCTTTCAGCAGTGTCCAGGCGTTGTAAAAGCAGACCCAAATCGTTGAAATCCATTTGCTAGCTGCTAGCAGGTCGTGTAGAGCTTGGAAGCCCTGATGCTTTTGGGCAGCTTGGGTGCCTTGGTCAAGCATTTGGCAGGTGCACGGCAGCGAGACAGATTGCTTGTGGCTTGAGGTTGTACAGCGCGCAGGACACATCGGGTGTTGCGCAGCCATGAGCTCTTGTTTTAAACATATTCTGGCAGCAGGACCTAGCAGCTAGCAAAGAGGGCTCTTCTGCTGCTTGAAGCTCAGCCCCGGTCGGGGTGAGTCGGGGTGTAGAACTTGCAGTCTTGAGTGAGAGGCTGAGCCAAGCGAAGAGGTTCGCCAGCTGCAGGGGCTCGTCGAGAAGTGCCAGTGGCCCCCGCTTTGTTACCTTTAGGGTTTCTTTTGCTGTGACAGGACTCTGTCTGGTGACCTTTGGAGTTGCATATGTGAGGAATTCAGCAGTCAGCCTTGCGACCAGGTTCCTGGTCTTCGTGCATCCGGTGTTCTGGTTTGACGTGCCGTCGCAGCTCAAAGGCTTTCAGGACTCTGCGGGTCCACTATGTTGCAGCGCTGGTATGCCTGGAGGCTGCACTCCCTACCGTAGCGTGTAAAGCCTGGACATTCTGCCCCCAACGCAAAATCACACAGTTTATAGTCCAACCCGTCGAATACTTAGTTTTTGGCAGTGGACCTCTGATGTTCTCGAAGAAATAGAGTGGGCAAACGGTTGATTTGAGTTCTGCCGCCCCAGAAGAAGCATCTACGAGCCTGAATTGGGTGCGTGCAGGAATCTGTGCTGAGCAGCGGCTTTGCATTCCGCAAGCTTCCAGGAGTGGGCTAGAAGCGCCTGGTTCAATCGACGTTGCGAGCATAGCAGGCCATTGGATTCTGAACCGTGCTGTGGACGTTGTGGAACGTGCCAGGGCCTCAATGCACAGCATTGAGCAACCAACCAAGAGCAGCATGTAGTATTTGCGCACCAGTAATCAGGTTCCTGGAGTGCGGAACCTTGCGCGGCGATATGCATCCTATGGCCTTCTCAGAGACACACTGGCAGCACATCTCACGAAACTTCTGTCGATGTCGTCGATCTTCAGATGTAAGGGCAAGATACCCTGTAGCACGCTTTAGCAGTGGCCTTCGCAAAGCCTTCCGACTATTGAGAAGCCGCCCGAAGGAATGGTCCTCATGGGAAATCAGGAGACTGTTCACACCTTGTATTGGGTGGCAGAGATCCAGTATGTTATCCAAGGTTTTGCTTAGAATTTGTTGGCTTTGAATGATGGAGTACGCTAAGGGATGAAATGGACAACAAGTCATCGGGCCAGCAGCCGAGGACAAGCAGGTCTTCATCACCAGAACGCAAGGCTGGGTCTGAGCCTGATGGGAAACTTGTTCACTCAGAGAGTGGGTGGTTTCCATCTTGGGCAAAAGAGCAATTGGCAGAGGTGGTCCGGCTGCTGGCATGGGCATCTTTGGCCATCAGGCAACGTCGTTGGAAAGCTCCGTCCAGCTGGGGCCTCGTGATGACGCACATGGCACAAGAATTAGGTCTGCATCACCCTGACAAAAAATAAGTAATGCAGCCACATGTAGCCAGCAGCATGGAGTACTATGTATGACAACAGCAGTCTCTCAAAGTTCCGCCTTCGCGAGTATGGTTGAACGTTTGCTTCGAACGACTTTACCAAACCTCTTTCCTTAAGCTCAGCCATCACCAGTCTTCCTTTGCGAAACTTGCCGCCTTTGACTTTGCCTGAAACAAGGTTCTGTGGAGCTCATCTAGCCACGGTTGATGTTGTCGGTGAGCTGGACGACCTCTCAAAGGAGGTTCTGAACCAACTGCTCGTAGTTCAGAGGGTGCGCTGCATGGGTGTAGGTTTGCTGGGCGCGGAAGCCTAATCAAATTGCCCCCGAGGAAGTAGTCAAACCGTTTATTCGGCGTCTGCTTCACTTGTTGAACCGCCTGCCTGGAGCCTGAAGGATCTGGCAAACCGCGTGTTGCCCCAAACGAGACGTCGCATTCAGGAGAGGTTGGTAGCCAAACCGATGATGCTCCGTTTTCAGCTGGGATCCAAACCTGGTAGCAATGCAATGCGCAGCATTGTTTACACTTGCTTGGTGTTGCAGTGAGACCCCCTTGCAGGAGCATTGCCGCAGAATTGCTGCCGCAGCGAAGCGGGTGCCTGTCGAGGCCAGATATCAGAAGCAGATAGCATTCAACATTGAATCCAGTCAAATCCAACCTACATTGCTTAGCGGCATCAATGTAGTCAGCTGCAAGTGCGCGTAGTGGTTCTGTCAGTCGGCTTGCAGGGCCCAAGTCCTCAAAAAACACCAGGCCAGTTTATGCGAAGTGCCAAAGATGCACAGTGATGTGCCACGGCAGCAATTTAAAGTCATGGCATGGCTCTTGGATCCACTGACATTTCCACATGATTGCATTTGGCTACTTTGTTGGCGACTTTCTTCAAAGGTATCTTCTCAGCCTACGTTTACAGAGAAAGCCAAATGGGCCTTGACAAGAGCTGCGTACATTGCTGAAGGCTTCCAGCCTCTCAGCTCGCTCCAACGATTCGGCGAGGATGAAGCTGAGGCAGCCGAGTGATGTTCTTGGGATGGATAGGAAGTTTAAATCTTGTGCAAGTCAAGGGCATCGTGCCGTTTTCGTACAATCCCGCTTCTTGCCTTCCACTCTGGCAAGAACATATACAGGGAGTCCTCTTTCGGTTGTTCATCTCGCCAGCTGCAAAAGATCTGCCAGGGGAGACCGCGATTGGATTGGAACGTGGGCATCTCAAAAAATGCTTCGCTGCTGTTGGCTAAGTAAAAACACGCGATTCTGATTCATACAGCCTTGCGCGTGCCTCGCAGGACTTCGACCTGATGCGACTCCAGCGCCTTCCACTATTCCGAGAATGGTGACTTTTCCAGAGAGTGCGATGTGCAGCTGCAGCAGCACTGAGCTGCAAGCCCAACATCTGCGCTTCCTTTCAAAGTGCCCCTGCGTAGTATGGCGGCATGTGTGCACTTCTCTTCCACCATGGCAATTGCTCAGTTTGCAAGTGGCTTTGCTGGGACCACTTGGGTCCTCCAGCCAGTCATGCCCAACATTTTCAGACCCAACATTTTAAGCTGGCTGATTTTCGGATAGCAGCTTCAGCTGTCCTCCATCAATTAAGCAGTGCAAGCAACTTATCCTGCGCTCCCTGATGAGACCTGTGAGAAAAAGGCTAATGTAGTTTTCTTGTGTTTGGATGATATTAGATGTGCCTTGTCATTCATCAAATGAGCTCAAATCTGCAAACGGAGTAAGGTCAAGACACAGGGAGCAGGGTCCACAGGGTTGCTTGCAGATGAAGCCATATTATGATTCTGACTTGTGGAAATAGCACGATGGCTTTCTAGTTCAAGAGGTTCGGCGAGCTGCTTTGAGAGGCTTTTGGAGGGATCCTGGAGGCTGGGCCCTGCATCATGTCTGGAGTCATAGACGTAGAGGTTCTCAAAGGCAGCCTGACGGCTTGGCTAAGCTGAAACCCCAAATGCATCTACTCCAACGATTGGACCACTGCGCCACGTCGGGCCAGGGTGCGGTTTGAGGGGGTGGGAGAGAAGGTAAGTTTGCTCTGACTGTGTCGGACGCTTCTCACTCAGAAGGCGATGTGAAATTTTGCAGAAGGCATTGCAGGGTTGCAATGCATTGCATGCAGGCTTGCCGGAGGATTCTCGCTCAAGGTCAACTTTCACAACGGGTGTCGGAAGCTTGTGATATTTGGAACACTTCTAGACATAGCATCCGAGTGTGAACCATGTATCAAGCGGGACTGAGAAGCTTCCAACTGGTGACCACGCTTTTGAGTCAACCTGGCAACTCTGCAGAAAGTGCTTAGAATGATTAGGAGATGAATTTGCACGCTGTTTTGCAGAGCAGGTAGTGCACGCAGCCGCACCGCCCCTTTTTTGCAGCCTCGGCAGCTGCTAGCGACTGCTGCTAATGGCAAGGAAGCTGCCCAGCTTCGTTGGGCTTGCCCTGGTGAGTTTGATCTGGCTTGCGAATACTCCAGTTGCGAGCCTTTCTTCCAGTCGCACAAGCACTACACGGTGTGTCAGGAGCAGATCACCCACACATGCTAGCAGCCAGAGTCCGCGGACAAGTCGGGCACGCCCGCCATCAGCGCACCATTTGACATCAACACGCCAAACTGCAGCACGCCCACGGCCTTCAGGAACGCCCCTGCAGAGGGGTGGTCGACGGATTGTGGGCAAAGCTGCCATTGGGAAGCCCAACCCAAGTTTCAGTAAACGCCCACGGCCTTCAGGAAAGCCCCTGCAGAGGGGTGGTCGACGGACTGTGGGCGAAGCTGCCATTGGGAAGCCCAACCCAAGTTTCAGTAAACGCCGAAATCCGATCAAGATGAGCAAAGCTGTTGCAACGACCAGGACGACACACTTCACGGAGCCGGATGGGCCCTCAGACAGCACGAGAGTGCACCGATCACCGGCCTCACCTCGCGCAGTCCGGCCCAGGCAAGTGGCACCCATGGCCGGTAACCGCGAACACCTTCACAATGCGATCATGTTTTGGAGGCTGTGGAGCTTGCAGCCACAACGGGTCGCACGTCACGCGCAGGCTGATCCGAACTTTGCGGCTAACGTCGGTCAAGCAATTGACACTGTCCGCAGTGATCACTCGCTTCTGCCTGGAATTGCGCCAGGCGTTTCCGTGGCTGATCCAGGGATCTCCTTCGAGATTGCGCAGGTTAATGGTCTGCGCTTCATTGGTTTGGCACAGTACCGCCAATTCTGGGACAATTTTCGACAAGGCGTGGATCTAATTAGCACCTCTGCGAAGAGTGAGGTCACTAATGTGGTTCATTCCGGCCTGTACCTGCGTGTACGCTGGCGGCTCGTCATGGTGCCCAGAGATGTTCTGAGCAAAGAGCAGGCCCGTAGCGCTGTCCAAGCAGCAAGAGGAGCCCTTCAAAATTTTCAGGACAGTGTCCCATGGGGTAAGACAGACCTCTTCCAGGCAGGAAGCAGTTTCCTCGGCCAAGCCGAGGAATGGGCCTCAGACAGTGCAGGTGCTGATACATCTGCATCAGAACGGATTGTGGACTTCAATTCTGTGTACGAGCTGGATCCATGGAATGGCAGCTGCTTGGCCGCAGCTTAATTGTCAGAGGGCAGGTGGCCAAGGGATTCCTTTACCAGCTTAGGCTTCACAAGAATGAGCCAGCAAGTTGACCCAATGGCTGTGAATGAGGACTGGTGAAGCACACGTTGGAGTTCCGCAGCCCAGAGGAAGACTTCGGCCTTCTGGGAGCCCTGCAGGGGGTGCCGAGCATGCGATAATAAAGTCGCTATGCGTGTCCTGCATGAGTCCCTAGCATCTGTTGCATGTCACAAGCAAGGAGGTTGTGAGACACTAGTCAATTAGGTACTCATATCATATAGGGCTCATGTTTCTTCTGGATGCAAAGCTGCTGGGGCATACACCCGGGGTATGCGGTACTCATCAACACGGCTGAACCTGCTTGATAGCCCTTGCTCAAGTTATCCACGTGGGTGGAGAAGCCTTCCCATCAATAGAAGTCAATGTGTGGTTTGTGAAGTGCTAGTTTAGCATTCAGTGAGATATCGAACCTTGCCATGCGCGGTTGCTCAAGTGATCAAAGAGCAGGCCCAGTCTCAGATGCTGAAATAACAACCCTCAGTAGCAGTTTCTGTAACACAGGGCAGCCAGCTTGCTAAACGTGGATGGTCAAATTGCTTGGCCTCAAGTCCTCACGACTACAATTCGGCCTCGAAGGAATCGGAGACAATCCTAGGGATTCTTGATGATGTTGGCCTTACAAGCCAGCGTGGCATTGACACAAGACCGAGAGTCCTGGTAGCCCATCTACCGCCAAGCGTTTCGCCATGGTGTAGCCAATGACAGACATAGAAGCGACCGTCATCAACACGCTCTGCAGATGCAAGCAAGGCCAGAAGCTCAGCGGGGCTTTGACGCTGGAATGCCAGCGATTCAAACTATGGTTCTTGGTGAGCCATGTGTCTCACCAGACTCAGTAGATAAGGTGAAAACAAAAAGGGCGGCAGCCTCAGGGCGGCAGCGCTCATCTTGTTTTGAAGATGCTGCGAACCGTGAGTTGGCATAGCAGAGCAACATCGGCGCTTGGCAATAGTCGTGTTTTCTTGGTGGGTGCCTACCAGTTGCAAACACGAAACACCCCACGTGCGGAATGGCAGCGCAGGGTATGTTGGGGTGGGATCTTGTGAGGTGAAGATGGGAAGGTGCAGCCGCACATGCCTGGTGAGACGGATGTGGAGTACTTCCTGTGCGGAGAGCCGCCGGAGGAAGCAAGCTAAAGCAGGATTCTCTCACACAGCATGAAGCCAGAGCATGTAGGAGCCCCTGCCTCCGGAAGAAGTCCCGCAGCTGCCGAGTCGACCTCGAGAGGGTCGCAGCCTTATGGCATGCCGAAAGCCGTTATGAGCCCATTAAAACTCGTAGGATTAGGCCTCTCATTTGCAGATGTCCGAGATTAGTTCTTGTCGTGCCGAGGATTGATAACCTACTCCGCTGAGATGGATTTGTACCCCTTCTGCACTAGAGTCAGAACAGGCCATAGATTGTGCCGTCCTGACATTGCAGAGCAAGTTCAGGAAAGCCTTCAGAGGGGGTAGGCCGAGGCCGTTTACACGGGATAACAAGGACCGCGCCAGCGGTACACGTTACATACGATTTTACAACAGCAAACCAAAATGCTGTTCGAAGCAGATATATTTTTTTACATGGACATGTAGTGCGCAGTGTGAGGCCATTGACTGAGCCGCCGATGAGGTCGGGCGAGGCCGCAACTTGAACGTGTGGTCAGTGTGGTCGTAGCTTCTTTGGGTCGCTACTGCGCAGCTTTGCCTACTTTGACAGGTCTGGCATTTGTGCCAAGAGGATGGCAAGAGCTTTGAAAAGGTCATCCTGTCTATCCATTCAAATGGGTTCTCGATAAGACTCTTGCCTGCAACACCCAGACGCAACGCGTTGTCCTCAGGCCGGGCTGTTCAACCGCTCTTGTCTTGCAATTTGCAGCTTCTTCCTGTCTGTGCCCAGGATACCCGGATGACAACCATCCAGCTATGAGTATAGCGTGGTCGCCATTTTCCCTGGTACAAGCCTGTAGGCTTCACACGATCCAGGCATGGCCCCTTTTAATTTTAACTCCCTCAAAATGATGGAAATCTCAGACCCAGGTCCTTTTCAATCCACGAGAATCAAACCTGGTTTCTGGTTCAGTGTGGAACACTCGTAGCATAGATTGATGCTGGATTTCCTTTAGGCAGCATCTTGCAACAGGCCGATCAGTCGCAGCCGTGGTTACGTCTTTTCAAGGCTTGGCCTGCCATGGTTGCTACGTGCCACAGGTAGTGCTTTTGTCCGGGATGGGGGTGCAGCCAAAGTAGTGCAGCATCAACCACCCATGATCACGACAGGTTTCGGTGTTCCACCATGGCATCACCCATTTTTTTGCCACACACGGCCCCAGCGCTGACACGGAACGTGCGCGGTGGGTGGCCGATGAGCCTGGGACAGTCAAAGATCCTGCCATTTGAAGGTGTAGAAGTCGTTATGAGAAGTTTAGGGCTTCAGGACTAAGGATAGCATGTCCATGTGACATGTTGTAGATCTTGCAAATCCAGCGCTAAGGCAATCATGCAAACTTTCATGACGCGCCAGACAGTAGCTGTGCTCTGAGACCAGGATTGTTATAACGCTTGTGAGTTCTGAGGTGTCGCGAGCTTTGCGGATCCTGACGCAGTCTCTTTTCCCTTCGTTTCAGTTGGCTGTCTTCCCGTTGCCTGGAGCAAGCTGGACATCTACCCGGCTCCTAGCAGGCCAGAATTTAGTTTGGCCCGTGGCACAGCCCAAGCAACGTAGCTCCGCAGCTCGGTAGTAGACGTTGATAGACGGGAGCTCTAGTCTTAACGCCCGAGCCCAAAATTCAGCTGCTCCCTGAGTCCACTAAATTATTGCTATTGTTACGGGGAAATCCTGTAGCACCTAGGCTGTAAGTCTAAAGAGTCAACGGGCTGAAGGTGGTGCAGGATTCCCTCCATCAACAACACTTCGTGTCATGCAGCCTTTGCTCCAGGACTGTCTGACGCGGATATCCAAACACTTGCCCACGACAGTGGCATATTTGAGAGTAGGAGAGGCACCAGCATCACCTCACCTTGGGCCCTTAGGCCTCTCACCTGTTTGGGCGTGTTTCCTTGCACTATCTACCAGTTGCTGCTTGTTAAGCAGTCAGTGGGCCTGTCCAGGATGTCTTCATTAAGCGCTAGAGCGGCATGACAGCAGCCACTGACAGGCATACCCCCGACTGTCTGATAGCATCGGTGAACGCAAAATCATAACTTGATCTAGAGAATCTGAAATGCCTGTTGCCATCAGCAGGCATGTCGTTTGGCAAACAAGGGCTGCGCAAAGCCTACTTTGCTGCACCATCATGTCTGTGCAGGGTACATGCTGCTCTACGATGACCAGGGCGTATCGCTGGTGTACGGCTGCTTGATAAGATCAGCATGCAGCCCTGGCATCGGCAACTTCAGTTGACAACAATTTCTTGCTGGCATGTGTAAAGCCAAGCTACAGTCAAAAGAACACAGCTGCCCTGTTGAGCTTTCCGGTCAGCATGGCCTTCCCCCTAACAGTCGTCCGATCAAGCACAGGTGAGCTCCACGCCCACTGCGACAACACTGCTGGTTTTGCTGCCTACGAGGATGACGCCTGCAAAGTCCCGCGGTGGCAATGATTTAAGGCGCGCAGTGCTTGAGAGACCAAATTGAATTTCCACAATGTCTGACTAGCCATGCATTCTGGTGTACAGTATTTATCGTTTGTCATTACATAGAATTAGTTGTTGGTCGTGGTCAACCACACTCTTGCAATTACCTCGGTGGTTGGAGATTTTGTTTCTGACATGTAGAGCCATTGAGGTTTGCTTTGAGCTGATGTGATGATTTTTGAACAGGAAATCATCGCGCCACACTGTGGGGTGTAATTTGCTTCAGTCAACGTACAAAGCATGCATGCCGGGAAAAGGTACAGCTGCAACCCAATGCTTTTATTCACACATTCTGAAGTTTTGGTGAATTGGCTGGCCAGCCTTCCTCACGAATGCCAAGACAATTCGAGGTGCAAGTCGTTCACCTTGCCATTGACACGAATACCTGCACCTTGGTTGTTGAGGAGAAACTGGAGGTCGCAGCCCTGCGCGCGCCATCTTTCTATCAGCAAATGCGTTGGAGCAGAAAGAGGTGATTCGCAAAGCGTTGTGAATAGATTGTCTGTACGTTTTTCCATTGAAACCGATATGCGAAGCTTTCCAGCTACAGAGTCTGAGGTGTCAGTGAGCGGGTGGGCATTGACTGCAGCTGCTTCAGCCTTGGCGACCATCACTTCTCCACAAGAACATGTGCTGAGAAGATGTTGTGGCTCCGCGCCATCAGCAACGTGAAGGCGTGCTTTTGTGCTGACATGATGAAGGGTGCGGAGTTGATGGGCATTGTGCGTTGCATGCTCTTGCATCGGAATGCAGGTGAAGCTCAGGCATCTTGCAGCAACCCCCACGCCCAATGAGCTGCGCTTTTACCGCGCAGCGGTCAGAGAGCAGCTACTTGAATGCAGAGCCGCCTTGAGAAAACTTAAGGTTGCGTGGAAGCTGCAGCCAAGGATCAACAGCCTTCCGCCATCCCCAGAAGCAGAACCCTCGCCGCAAGGGGCCTTGCTCCTCGTCTGCCTCCCCTGCGCCCGCAAGAAATCATGTCATGTGTCTTTGGCGCCTCAAGGTTGGCCGCGAGAGCACTAAGAACTTCTTTTTTGAGACGTGCTCATGTTAGCTGGTGCGGTCCCGAGGCTGCCAAGGAGGCGGGCGACGCTGTCTCAGCTGCCCCGCGCGACTCCCAGTTTTGCAGGAGTGTCCGCAAGTGTCCGCAGACCGTAGATGAAGAAACATGCACAAGAGCAAGGCACGTATTCCGTATTGGTACTGGGGGCTTGCGTTGTGAATGTCAGGTACAGGCCCCGTGCAAGCGTTGCCGCTGGTGTCCACAGCGGTGTCCGTAACGCCGAAGCAACAGCCGGATTCAGGCAATCCAGAGAACATGTTCAGGGTCTGTTCTCATTCATCATCACAAGCAACGCATTGCGTATATTGCGTATTGAATGGAAAACACATTGAAGTTGGTCATCCTTTGGCTCGCAGTGAGCTGCTGACAGCTGAGACAAATCCTTTCAAGTGAGCTGGCAGCTGCTCGGTGCGGCAGGTGGTCCAGCAACTCCAAATACAAGCCCGACCACTCCGAACAACGGCGTTGGCACCACAGGGCCCAACTGCTACGTCTCGCAGCCGCTGCCGCTTCTGAAGGACCATCGCGTCTTTGTAAGGCTGTTGCTGCTGCTTGTAAACTTGACGGCCACAGGAGGGGGGCTCTGATGGAAATGAGCTTCCACCGCCGCTGGAGCTTCCGCGCTCTACGAGGGTGCGGGGTCTCGTTAAACGATCATTTACTGCATTCTGCTGCTTTGACGCTTTAGCAACCTAGTGGCCTAGTTGTCTACTCACCCTGCACTGACGAAACTTGTGTGGGCACCTTGTGGCCTGTGACTGGGAAAGTACCAAAAAGATTAAATGGGAAATAAATGCAAAATAGATGGACTTGTAAAATGGACCTCAAAATCATCCTTGGCAGATAGAATGGACTTCCAACAGTGGTGATGGGAAAGTACTGCAAGCTCGATTCACATGAACATTATTGGTGGTGCTTGTCATGGACTCCACTTTTTCAATATTGCAGGACAATCATCACTAGAATCCAAGTGTTTAGGGTTCAGGGTTTAGGGCCTGTAGGATTTAGGGCTTAAGGCTATAGGGTTTAGGGTTTAAGGCCTTTGGGGTTTAGGCTTTAGGGTGTAGGGCCTTTAGGGTTTAGGATTTAAGGCTTAAGGCCTTGAGGGTTTAGGGTTTGAAGCCTTCAGGGTTTAGGGCGTAAGGCTTCTGAGGGCCTATAGGGTAGGGTTTAGGGTTTAGGGGCTAGCTGCTGAATGGCATGGCGACTAGCAAAAATGGGATGTTTCTTCTGTTATTGGTAGCCATCCAACGCACAAGCATTGTGAAGCATTGATCCTGGGCAAGCCTTTGTTTTGAAATGGAGCTGTAACTCAGTAGGTGCACCTGGCATTTGAAATCGCTAGCTGTTGAATCAATGAGCACAAGAATTTTTTGGCGGGCACAGCAGACCTGACAAATAGATAATCATCAATACTGTTTGGTACTCTAGCTGCCTGGGTCTATTTCCTGTCCAATTTTGAAGGTCCATGTTTCTGCATTTCTTTTTGCGTAGCTGGCCGTGAGGTCCATTTTTCTTGCATTTGTTCTTGCATTTCTTTCTGGGAGGTCCATTTGTTTTTTGCATTTGTTGGGGTCCATTTATTTTCCACTTTTTTTGGATTTTACAGAGTGAAATGCAAAAAAAATGCTTTGGATCAAAATCCTGGGGAATCACCTTTGTTCCATCGATTCTCCATTTTTCCCATTTTACACTGCCAAAAGGCAAAAACATGGAGAATAAATGGAAAAATCATGGGATGCGGGAAACCCTCTCCAAAACCATTCGTTTTCTTTGATTTCCATTAGATTTACATATTTTTTCTTCGCAAATTTCTGGCATTTCATAGTGTGAAATGCCAAAAAAGGAAAAACAATGGATTTGCTTCGGCAACCTACCTCTACCCGCACCGGCCCTACTGGGGACCTCTCCATGGCGAAACTTGGACCCCGCTCCCTGGGGCTCAGCAGCAATTGTTCAGGATCTAGCTGATGTGACTAGACTAAACGAGTGACAGTACCCAGAAACTAGTCGCACATCCTTCTGGAGCAACACAATTTTTTTGCACCGGCCATTTGAGTCATGGAGGGTTGACCTCAGATTTAAAGGACTGATCCTCAGAACAAACAAATCAATCCTTCTTTGCAATTCCAATACCCGCAGGGCCATCTCAATGCAGTGTACACTTGGGTTCTGCTAGCTGCTAAAGCTACAGCTAAATTTAGAGTGTGGAACGTTACAGGGCCCCCATTTTACGGTGTTTTTGGCTGGTTTAGGACGTTTTAGGTGCATTTCTTGGGGTGAAGATCTGGGGCCATGTCGGTCATGACGTATCTCCATTCCCTTGGCAGCAACAGTGAGGAGGACTTTCCTTGGCATGTTGCACAC
>CAJNIZ010030924.1:0-34532 GCA_905231905.1 Symbiodinium pilosum
TTGCCCAGCTGGGGTGAGACTGATGGACAGCTTTCTGGCTGTTCTCCAATATCAACTGGCCCTTTCCCGCAAATAGTAATAGCAGTCATAGTAAGAAAACTAGGAACATATGAAGAATTGATTTCTCCCCTCGCCTGCTTCTATGACATAATTTTCCTTTTTCCGTATACAGTACCTCATGTGTTGGGAGAGCTACTTAACTTTAGGGGGAAAAGGTGCTCAATATTGAGGAGAGGGGCTTGAGCTTCATGTCCTCCTGTGATCTGTTGCAACGAAACCCAGGACCCTGCCCAAACATGAACAACCCACTTGCCACAGTAGTTACTGGAATACATACTAGTGCTACGAGTACTACTCGCAGTAGGAATGTGGAACTGTAGCCGGAAAAGCAACAACAATAGTGGCTTTCCTTCCCGAGGGTGATTCCGACCTCAAGGGAGACAGCTCAGATTACAACCGTCCAGCTGCCAGATGCCACGCAACGTCTGCCGAGCCGGCCGCATTTTGCGAGAGCCGGCTCCATGAGAGTGGGGAGGAGGCCTCTCAAGAAAACAGTCTTGAGGCTTCTTGATGTTTGCGTGTCTGATATTTTCACCCGAGCTGTAAGCAGCACGCGAACAGGGATATCTACCTGCAGGTTCATGGGACTCTTTAAGCCCTTCTAAGTTTGGTTATAGATGTACAATCATTGGATAATCCCTCCTCTGTGGCAATTTTTGGGGTCTATAACGAGGTTTATTATAATTCAAATTATAAGTAGCTACAATGCCCCATCAACCTCTAAGTATGCTTAAGCGTGATGGCACTGCAAGGAACCGCTTGTATCTTCTGCTTGAAATCTCCGAAACTAATGTAGACTCCTGATTAATAAGCCCTCTCCTTTTACGGGCCTTAATTTTGCAATCCCTATTTCACTGCCTATGAAGGGGAAGGTTTTTTTTCATCAGGGGTCTACATCAACATGGAACCCCAAAAGGGGCCTATGTAGACTATGGTTCCTTTGAAAGGAAGCGACAAGGGAGTACCATGTCTGCTTGGGGTCGGGCAAAATCTCCCTGGCTTGTGGCATGCTACTCTATGGTCGTCATGTTGTCAGCCTCGGGGAGTTGCTCCAGGCCATCCCTATATTATGATTCTTAAGAATGATCGCTCCAATCCTGCGACTGCTCATACATACTTTGCCCGAACCAACACGGAGCCCCGTACTAACCATCTTTAAGCGAACGGTAATCTTTTGAGGGCTTTGTTTGAAGTTCCACGCTTGTTTGGGAAGTGTGCAGAACTAAGATACCTAAAGGCACTGCTTCCTCTACGAAAGCCGCATTTAAGATTGAGGAGAGGCTCCAAATCCACCACATCCAAAAAATCCCCGGCCCTAAACCGCAAACCCCAAACCCCAATCCTCAAACGGTAAATCTCCAATCCCTAAATCCCCAAACCGAAAGCCCAGAGCCCACACCCTCATGATGGCGGAGCGTGGTGAGACGGAAACAAGGCCACAAGGCACAGGGGCAACCCACACTTGATTGGCTACAAATCCTGGAACCTGAGCTCGCTCCACCTGGTTTAGGGTCTGCGGCTTTGAGTGCTATGGGAAATTGTAAGGAATTTTGGTATGTTCAACAATGACCCAGTCAAGGATTACTCTATGCGAGCAATCAGTTCTCCCATTTTTGAAACCCCCGCGCCTCCCAAAATGAAAAGACATCTCCAATGTATCAGGTCTGATCCCCTTCTCTACAAATCGGATCCCCATCCCCCCCAACCATGAATACCTAAACCCCGAAACCCATACATCATGGCTTTAAGGTTTGGGGTGTAGGCGGCCGGAAGAAACCATGCAGTCACCTTCGTTAAGTCCTGAACTTTGTTGGCCAGATGACCTTCGGTAAGTCTTGTGTTTCTTGCTTTGACTTGCCAAAATTATGGAATGTATAGGATAACCTCAAACTTTTCCACAAATTGGGCGCCAACGTATAGCCCCCGCATGCTATAGATCTGATTATAAGGACTCCCCAAAAAAGGGCTCAAACTGTTAGCCGACAAACCTGCAAAACGTAGGTCCTGGCGAGTGGGCTGGTATCTTTCTACGTTTGGTACGAAAAGCTGGCAGTACCTCAAGTACCCCAAGCCCTTGGGAATTGTGGTGTTATAGTATAGCAAGGTCACGCAGGATTTTTTTCCAAAATCCTAGCTGCGTAAAGGAATCAACATTCAAAACAGAACCCATACCCTAGACTGATCTGCTTCGAGGGGAAATGTGGCGCATTGGGTTGACGCTCCTGGAGCCTGCACAATAATGGCAGACATCAGCATTAGCAGCAACGCGGACAAAGTCTAACCCCAAGTCAAAACGAAACAGTAGCAACTGCTCGTGGCAATGGGCCAGCGTGGTCATTCAAGAGAATTTGATCCCTTGATCCCTGGTACTGCTCCCTTTTATACTGATCATCTTACTTGCGGGCCTCAGCAACGAAGAGCATGAAGCCAAGAACCCTATCCAACCCATCATCCCCAAAATATCTTCATGTATATCCGCACATATCCCTACATATCCAAAGTCTCGCTGCATTCCTCTGTATCGGCCTTTTCAGCGCCTGGGCAGACAGGGCTTCTTCAGAATAACAGGCTTGTTCGCGAAGCCCCTACTTTTCAAGCCGGACGACATCGCCTTGGCGGGTATGAAAAGGTGACCCTGAGGCATTTTTTGAATTTCAACCACTAGAACTTGCTCAAATAAAAAGAAAAATGACCATGCGTAAGCTGTATTGGTTCGGGTATAGACTAACTAACAACACAACAAGGTAGGCACTACTGCTGATACCCAAATATCTTGCATGAGCTTGGAATTTCATGGTGCCATAGTTTGCAAGGTACAAGGCACTTAGGCTCATTATCGGTAGTTTGCAAGCTGTGCGTAGCCTCCTCAGCTACAGGGACAGGCAACTGATACACAGCTCATTTGCTACAAGCACATAGGTTTGTATGCTCCCTGCAGACTAGCACTACCAATGAATGGTTCTTCCACATGAAAGTTTCGAATAACAGGAAAACAAATAGTTGATAGCCTGAGAAAGGAAAAGATGTGCAGTTTCAGCAGAGTTTTACCCTTGGCTTCCGGCCGAGGTGACATGTAGTAGACTAGCTCGTGTACAGTAGTAGCACTGTTTCGCGGTGCCTCCAGCATAACAGCACACCACTTCTGCAAGTTTGTCACTTTTTGAAATGGGGCCCTCTGCTAATAGTCTCCCTTCAGCAGTTAAAATATGGGGTAAATGGGGATCTTATTATCATAATCCCAAAGCCATGTTCTATCTACTTAACGGGGACTGTACCCCTAAAAAGCCAAAGATTCCGTCTCCCTTCCGCACGTGTCTCTGAGACAGGGACTCGATGTCCCGGAAGTCTCTCTTCTCTGCAGATGCCTCCCAGGCAGGACACGAAACGGTCGATGCAAAAAGCACCCCCAAGTACCTCAACCCTGGGAATGATAGTGTTCCAGCATGCAGGCACCGCAGGGTTTTGAACATCAATGGTAGGTTTAGGGTTAACGGCTCGGAGTTTACCCCTTCAGACATGTAAGCAGAAGCATCCTCCCTGGAGGTCCTCCTGTTGTAGGTCCCGCGCACTACATTCTGGATGAGATCATTTGCTTACAGGCTGATTTGCTAGAAAAGGGCTTTAAGGACTTTCTGCTGTAGTTCTGTCAGCTTCATTAAGGGATCCTATTGGTAATTTTGTAGGCTTCTGCAATAGCTCACCGCTGCACCTTAACGAATATGGGAGTTTCCTGACGCTTCTGAAATTCAAGCTTGAAGACAACAGCATCAACTCTTTTGCTTGGAGATAATTGTTTCTGGACAAAATCAATCGAATCAATCCTGCATCACCCTATACCAAAATCCTGATGAGAATATGGTACCATAGAATACTTAATGTCATGCAGGATGTTTCGCATGGGTGTAGAAGGCAGTCCTTGCCAGATGATGGGCCAAAGATTGGGTTCCCTTTTTGGGTGGCCCTGTCCTTGTGGTCATGAAATATTGAGGCTACAGAGGGGGACACCCCAGTTATGCAAAGCCTTGTATAGGTTAAAAAGCAAGTTCTGGAAGCATTCTTGGGTTCATGTTTTGGGTGCACAAGTTTGGCACATCATCTCAGCTGACTGTTGAGACCTCCGGGGCACCTTCAAGTAAAGGTCAGACTTCCATGGCAATCCTCAAGAAACAAATGGTACTATCCAAGCTCGCCTGTCTCCAGCTTCTCAAGAATTCCTGAAATTCAATCTATACGGACGCATGACTTGGCTTGCGTATATTGTAGTCGATCTGACGCACTTCAGGTGTAAGGGGCTTCATACTTTTGCTCAAGGCCTTCACCGTTTCATGTAGTTCCATTGGAATGTCAACTTGACTTCCATGTTGAGACACAACCACATAATCCTGATTCCAGTGCATTCAGGAGCTGTTTCCTCGTGTCAGGAATCTTAACATGAACATAGACTGATTAAGTCGAAACTAAACATCAAGCAAAACGACGCGAATTTTTCAAATTCTCACTAATCACAATAATAACGCGAAGAGAAGTAGGAGCACTAGTTTCAATGATAATCATAGTCATAATACTAAAGCCAGTGCAGGGGCTGGTTCCGCGGCCTCGTCACCAATGCTGTCGGTCGAGACCTCTGGTACAAATCTGTTCCTACACGTTGGGGCGCCTTTAGTTTCCTGCCCCCATGGGTCCAAGTACCTAAACTGGTTAAGAGTTTAGACTTTTGTGCTCACAGGGCTTGGAGTTCAGGGTTTAGGGTATATAATCTAGGCCTAAAGTGTTCTAATATAGGTGATTTAGGCCTAATTCTTTTACTGCTTGAGTACTTGGGCTGCTAGGGGTGCGTGTTCGGTGGAAGACCTAATGTCTAGAGATACTGACAGCGCCATGCCGACAAGATCATCTGGTACTGCATGATGCCGGTTTGACCACGACAGCCAATGACTCCACCGGCGACACTGTTGATATTAAATTTCTTGCATGACCTTCATCTACCACAGCACCAGAATTCCCAAAGTACAGGGTACTTCGGGTCATCAAGAGGTTGTAGTATCAACCGTCTTACTGTCAAAAAGGGACACACAGAGTCTCCTCGGAATCCTGAGCTATTGCTTGGGTCCCAGACGTTACCTGTTAACCTTAGGCCCTAAACCTTGCTGGTTGATGGTTCCGAATGGAGGAATGGATTCCCAAAGAAGCCCCAAAAAAAAGCTCCAAATCTTTCTAGTATTAAAACATCCCGCTCCCTAATATTCTATCTATCTATACATATATATAAGGATACCAGGTTGAGAGTATCCAATGTTAAGGGGAAACTTGCGTGTTATGAGGAAGTGACTATAGTCCCCCTTAAGTAGATAGAATATGGCTTTGGGTATATTATACTAAGGTACCCATATACCCCAAATTCTATCTACTTAACGGGGACTATAACCTCCGGACCGTAGAAGGTGAGCATCTGACCGAGCGTTTCAGCTTCGGCATGACGCTGCCAGCTGCTGGCATGGCGCCTCCTGTGGATAAGCTGCTGAGTTTCCTAGGCCGAAAACCCTTGAACAACTCAGCTCTTGCTTGTAGTTTCCATTTTATTTTCCATGATCCTAAATACTATGTAGTAGTTTCCATTTTGTTGTCCATTATCCCTGTATCACCCCAATAGCCACAAAAATGCAAAGTTTGCCTACCCAGCTATTAAACCAAACCACTGAGGCAGTAGGTAGGCAGACAAAGAGATGGAAGGAAACCAGGCAAGTAGATAGTTCGCAGCTGGATGAGTGGATAAGGAGATGGGCAGCTAAGTAGATAGACAGATAGGTGAGTAAGCATTTACTCCAGCCAGTACCATCGCCCACTACTCCTGAAATGAGGGCAAGCAGCTGAACAACTAACAAACGTTCCTGGTACAGCTGCTAGTACTAGCTGCCACTGCCACGTGGACTTGCTCTTGCACCCCCTGTGCTGGAAGTACACATGTTCAGGTTCTGCGTGCCGGCGCATAGAGCAAATGCTATGGGCTCTAGGATTTACAGGTCTTATGCACACTCAAGCTGCAACCACAGCGTCTAGAAGTCGGAGAAATCTAGGCTGGTATCGGGTTAAAGCCTTCTTTGCACATCCTTTCGGTTCACGCGTGGGCCTTTGTGTAGAGTCTGGATGACTTGGATGCCAACAGTCAACGCCCTCCATGAAACAGAAACAGCAAATGCTTGCAAGTCTACTCGAGTCCCAGATTCCCATTTCCGCCCTAAACCAATTCTTCGGACACCAAAGCAAATTCCAAATGGAGCTCCATTGCCTGGAGAAATCCAAATTGGATTGATCTCAACAAGTCTGTCAAGAACCTACAACATAAATCTTCCAGGGCTGCCAGTGTTCCTTCTCCTACCCAGGGAGCCCAATACCCTCCGAGTAAGGACATACCTCACATCATATTTGAGATCTAGTGTCATTCAAGGTGTACCATGAATTAAATTATTCCCTGTATATCCTTATTTATGCCTCTATATGTACATATATATATCATATATACATATATCATATATATATATATACACACATCCCAGCGTCCTTTCCGCATGAGGTATATTCCGTAATCAAGGTATATTGCTCCTCTATCCGGGGATGTCAAGTTAAAGCCAGACTTGAAAGTTTCTACCTTAAGTGCGGCCCCCACCCAGCAAGAGTCCGAGATGGGGTTCAATATTAGGGGCTATAGACGGCATCATACAAGTATCACCTCACTCTTGCTGGGTGGGGGCAATTCCGAATTGCCATGCTGCCGTCCTTTCACGGAGCTCTTGCTGGAGACCAAGCCAAGATTGCTGGGGTTCACGTCCAAGTCCTGGCTGTGAACCAAGTTGTCAGTAGCTGAGTTTGTGGATCCCCGTCAGAAACATATAGAGGATCCATCAAAAAGATCAATCCTGCATATTTCCAAATAGGGACCTCTAGAAATTCCTTTATACCTTCAAGATGTCCCTGGCGTCCTCCCTTTTGAGAAACTTCTGTATATCTTGGAGGGCAGTTCCACAAACAGAAAGTATACTGGTTCCTTGCTGAGATAGCGCACTTGGCAAGCTTGGCATTTTTACTCCCCAAACATCTCTGCTGCATGACCTGTGAACCCCCAAAGGGCCTGATAGAAGCAAAGGCCTGCGGCTACGTCTTGCATACTGTGAAAGTGCTACAGTTTGCAATGCGGCATGCTCAAGGGCCACCGTAACACCCGTAGAGTTGCATGACGAGAAGGATCTCGAACACTACCGTCAGAAATTGAGGTCATTCATGCCTGCAGCTTCCCCAAGCCCGTAAGCCTAAACCCTAAAGTGCAGGACAAGTCGAAAGTGTATGGGGCAGGCTAAAAACCAAAGCCGGGTCAAAAGTTGCTGAAAGCTCCGACATGAAACCTATCCACTCTCTACAAATCCTGCATGCTAATCCATAGCCCTCAAACCTAAACCGAGTTGTCGAAGTACAGCAGGGCTTCAAGCTCATTTTCTGAAGGTGCAAAAGCCCTAGGCATGAGCTCTAGTGCAGAGACAGGGGGATGTCACCATGGTACCCTGTTTGATACATCGAATAAGAGGAGCCTTGTTATACAAGGGACTCAGAAGGGATTTGAATCTTGACAACCTATCAAGTAGAATGAAAAGACTGCCATAGAGGACGTGAGAGTCCGTGTTAAAATCATCCCTACCATATGTCAAATGAGCTCGCTATATTAACCCCCACTAATTTTCGGAACCTAAACCTTAAACTCTAAGCCTTAAACCCCAATCCTTTTGTCCTGATCCCTTAATCTTCTGCCATAAAGCCATCATTTCCAGGCTGCTCCTGGGCAGTCTGCAAGGCAAGCTGCTCAATGCGGCCCAAGTCTTTAAGCATGAACCTGGCATGGGTGAAGGGTTTAGGATTTGGAGTTTAGGATTTTGGGCTTACGGACTCAGATCTGGGATTGAGGATGTTTTGTCTTTTCGAAGAGGGCGTCACCCAAGCCCGCCATGTGGAGTGACATGTTGTGTAGCAAGCGCTGCTAGCTCCCACTGGCTGTGGCAAGTCCTTGCTCAAAGGGTCAGCTGAAGCACAGCCTAGAATGGCTTGATCACGCCCTGGAGCGATGAAGGCCAAAGTCTAATGCATGCGAACTTGCATCTGCACTCCTTCAACGCTGGAATGTACAGTGGTTTTGAGGCAATTGTAATCCTCACTCTAAGAGCACTCCAGAGGGACCCCGAATTTTGGAAACTCCAAAAAGCCTGTACTTCAGGAATGGCCAAATTGAAGTTCTTCGAACCTTCAATTTTCAGATGATTGTTTCCAAAACTCGAGCCCCCTTTCTAAGCCCGACATGCTGTGTCCTAATCATGGGGACTCCCAAAAAAGGACCCCAAATTGTTGGACCCACCCCCCCCTCCTTCAACAGAGGTTATTAGGATTGGGGTTTCGGGGCTCCAGTATCGCACCAACTAGACGATGGGCTAGGCTGTGGTCCTGAACCCTTCAACGCGTATGGCAAACCCTAAAACTTAAAATCCCAAATGTCCTGTTTGCAAGGGAGCACTTGCGCTGAAATTGGTGCAGGGCCTGTGCAACTTTGAGCTTAGGTGCGTTTTAGGCAAGCATTCTAGGAAACACTTGTCTTGTCTCTACACTAGCACGCCGTCATCCCGCTTCCTGAAGCCGAGCGCCGTTCTTTGTTCTTTGGGCTAAGCATTGCAAAGCGCCCTGTGGGATGAGATCCTCTGCGGACCTGCGCAGGGAGGTGCACGTTCAGACCATGCAGGTGCTAGGAGGCCTTGGAACCGGTCAGTGGGTCCAGCAAGCCATTCGTGAACGGTTGCTCGGCTCCCAACAGCCTATTCGCGAATGGTAGCGCGGCTCTCAAGTACGATTTGCGAATGGTTACGCGGCTCCCAAGCACCATTTGCGCATAGTTACTCGGCTCCCCAAAACCATTTGCGAACAGTTGGTTGGAACTAAAAAACAAAACATGTGCAAATATGGGTATTCGGCTCCTACAACCATTCGTGACAGGTTACTCAGTTACCCCGCTCCCCAAAACCATCCACGAATGGTCACTCAGCTCCCACATACGATTTGGAAATGGTTGCTCGGCTCCGGAAAACCATCCACGAATGGTTGCTCGGCTCCGAAAAAGCATTCGTGAATGGTGGCTCGGCTTCCAAAAACCTATTCGTGAATTGTTACGCGGCTTTCACAAACCATTCGGGAATGCTTACCCGGCTCCCCAGAACCATTCGCGCATGGTGCTCGGCTCCTAAAAACCATTTGCGATTGGTTGCTCGGTTCCCAAGAAACATGTGCGAATGGTGAGTTTCCAACAACCCATTCGGCCCGCCAGAAAAGATGCACGAATGTTTACTTGGCCAAACCATGCGCGAATGGCTACTCTGAGGGTGCTTACCATCAAACATCAACCCAGAATTCTCCAGCTAGCACAGACACCTGCCTAAAGCGGTTCCGAGAAAGTAGCACATGCTGGAATAGGGCTTGTAAACAATAATCCGAGCCTAGAACCTCAAACAGCCGAAAGGTCCATCCAAGGCAAACGTGGCAGAGGTGCTGGACATCCCGATATGCCTGTCACGTGGAACATTTTGGGCCACTTGGGGACAAGCCGAAAGCATGCAAGATCTCTGGTTTTCATGGACTTAAACTGAGCATGTATTTGAAGATCATGCTGAACATGAAGCTTACGATGATGATTGATGCACAGGACCCCTCTAGACACGATCCAAGCTTCGAGCTACTAAGGTAGTTGCGGGATACTGTGGGGGCCCCTGAGCTGAAAGCCTGAACTCTTTTCACCCAGAGAAGAGCACTCACCAAGACTCCGTGGACACTTAGGCCCTACACTTGACAACCCGAAATCCCCGCTAGCTGAAACCCTACACCTCTCCAGAACCTCCCTTCAACACCTAAGCTTGCCACACCTAGACACGTTAGCTTGAACCCATCACCCTAAACTAAACCCACGCCACATCTAAAGCGAGCCCCGACCCCTTATGAACTACCCTCCACCCAACCAAGAAGAAATTGGCCGAATGCAATGTTCACAACAACCGTAGGAACCCAAGAAACGTTTCCTGACATCCTCCTCGCTGTCACTCTGCTCTACAAGAGCCCCCTCTATACAGAGAGCCCAATATAGCTTAATTCAGAAGCAAGACTAGGATCCCGAAAATGATCAAAGGAATAATCGCAAACTAAAAAGCATTGGATTGAATGGATTTTCTTTCCTAAGCCCTAAACCCTAAACAATAAACTACCCTGAACAGAGCCTGGACAACGCGGGAGTGGGTGGCATGCAGCTCCTCGTCCTCAACGTCTTGGAGCGCCTCCTCCTCTCGCTGGCTTTAGGAGTTTGTAGCTGCGGGGGGATGGGAGGGTTTAGGGCGTAGGGTTTGGGGTGAGGTTTTTCGTTTATGGGTTTAGGGGTACCAAGGTTCGCGGATTGAGGGTGTGGGGGTTTACAGGGCATTGGGTTTATGTCACTGCCAATCTGAGTTGGAAGTATAACCATCTTCCCTGACAAAGATATTCTAAGCTACCACATGATGATGGTGATGATGATACGATGATGTTCCTTTTAGGGAGGGAAAGAGCATGAATCACCACAAGCAACAAAGGAGGGTAAGCGGCTAGAAGCCACAAGACATCTCGAGCGTGAGTACTGGCCCATGGAGCGTAGTACCCCTAACTGAGGAATATGCCTAGGATCCTGGTGGTATCTAAGGTCCATTCCAGAATTGAGGCGTTTCTTTGAGGAGGGCTTGAGATGGCTGCCATTTTGGGTACCCTAATGCACCACATGCTATACAAATCACCAAGCGCAAGGCCAAAGATTTCCACAACGCGAGGAACCAAAAAGGTTCGTACTATTGTGGATGGAGGAAATCTGGCACTTCCTTATGACCTTACCTACCATATACGACAAGAAATACAGTGTCTTGGGAATCCTATGTGGTGCAGGGTTCTCTCCATCCACCATACAGTCAGAACCAAGTACAGGTAGCGGGATCTAGAAACACCGAGTATGACGGTTGATACTAAAAATCATGCATGGCTCCAAGTAAGCTAGTCCTTGGAAAATATGGACCTGCAGTATCCTGAGGGCAAACCCTACACCCTAAACCTAAATCAAAGGTCACACAGGCTGCGGCGAATTAACCAAGCACTCGGTAAGATCTCCATTCCTACAACCCAGACCCTAAACTCTCAACTGAATTTTGTTGTTTTGTGGAATTTGGTAACCTAAACTCCCAAAAAGAGGAGCCTGTTCTAGTCATCAGTCCTGATGTTGGGGGTTGGGGATACCGAGAACCTCTTCCTATCACCCCCCCAAAGTCAAGACAAACTCGAAATCCCTCATTATAGCCATAGCTCATAATCGGCAGCAAAGTTTGATGTTACACAGCAACTGCTGCGTCCGCCCTCCAATTCCAGAGCATCTGACGATTTTTGATACTCCAACTGCTCTCGACTTGGAATGGTAAGAGTAGCAGATACTCTGGAAGGACAGCCACCAGGACAAACAAGGATCATAATCATGGTTTTCAAAATCAAACTGCATGAGTGGACAGGAGCCACACCAATCTGCGACTGAAGCCCCAAGCCCTGAAGCTGACAAACGGAACCCTAAAAAACCTAAGCCTAGCTGGGGTTTTCAAATCAAGGGGTGATCCCTCATATCCACCCATCCATAACATGAGCTCGCTACGTTCACAATCCACTGATTTCCGGACCCTACCTGAAGCCCTAAACCCCTGAACTTTAAACCTCAAACCCTAAACCTACAACCCTAATCCCTAAACCTTATCCCCTTAACCTTACACTTAAATGCCCTAACCTTAAACTCTAATCCCTTAAACCCTAATCCAAAGCTTGAACCCTAAACCCCTTCCGTGGCTTCCAAGCATCCCTCGGCCAGCCTCCGCCCCCGGAGCTTCTCCTTGCAGGGCTTGCCGTCGCACCTGCTCTTGAAGGTGTTGCTGTTAAGGAACTTAAATTAAGTTACCATATTGAGGAAACCCTATTATTGACTATATATACCCATTATGGTAACTCAGTTTAAGTTCCTTAACAGCAACCCAGTTTGAGGGTTGAGGGAGTAGGTAGGGGGTTATATAGTGATTACATAGGGGTTCTATAAGCGATATATGGGGTTTAGGGTTTAGAGTTCCTGAATATTAGGGGAGTAGGTAGCGGCTAGGGTTTAGGGCCTAGGGCTTGGGGCTTCGAGTTTAAGGGCTTGGGGCTTGGGGTTTAGGGTTTGCTCAGTACAAGGGGGTGCAGGGACATGCAAAGTTTTACAAGGATGTATAAGGATTACATGGTCTATCTCATGCTGCTGGAAAGCTCTCGATTCGGGGCTAGAGCTTTGGGTATGGGGTTGTGGAAAATATGCAATCTATTGCACTCCCTCGACTACTTAGTGTTCACAAGAAGATTCACGGGACTGAGTAACTACGTAACACTGCTTATAACTGCCCTTATAAGTTTTTCACTGAGTCCTTTGAAGCTTCAAGTAAGGTTTCAGGTTCAGGGTTCTGCTGCGTAGTGCTTGGTAGGAAAAATGGACGCAACACTGGAAACTGCTTGACTATGCATTGTCTGAGCGCAGGGTTCTGTTGCCGGTGCCTGGTAGGTACTGGGATAGACAGTGGAAACTGTCCCGTCTGTTGGGGCTTAGGGCTTGGGCAGAAGTAGCCCCTGTACAAGGTCCAACACAAGTCCATACAACCCATTTTCCCATCCCGACGAAGCACAATTCACCTTGAACCCTACAGCAGCTTTCATTTTCTTTTCAATTCTCCAACTCCCTACTAAACGCTGTGAGCCCAAGACCCTGAACCCTAAAACCGTTCAACGCCCAACAGAAGGCCTTAGGTACCGGATTTCAGGACCTACAGGGGGTGAGGACATCTTAAGGAAAGGTGGTGTAATGTAGTCTCCGAAAAGTTCGACAATTGTAGCACTGGATTTTCTTTTATTATTATGGTAAAAGGTACCTCACATAGACCTGGAGATCCTACAGACAATGATTTAGACCGCTAAAGGAGGCTTAGGGTTCAAAGTTTTTAGGTTCAGGGCTAGGGGAAAAGGGGTCCAGGGGTACAACGAGGTTTGTGACCCAATTCACTTGCTGCAGCCTTTGCTGCCAAGATGAATCGGAGGAAGAGTTTTGTGTCACTTTCCACATCTTGCCCTTCCGTTGCCGAAAATCAGGTAGTCGGAATCTTCCCTGTCCATCACGGGCTGGGAGCAGTCTCACATCTCCTCTTTCTGAGAAAACTACCCTAAACCCTAAAGACTGAACCGGTTCTCCTCCTCACGGGAGATGTAAGGATCTTATCGCTCTTTTGGGGGATCTCCATATTAATATTCTGTCTACTTAACAATAAGAAGGTGCCAAAACAGCCAGTGCGTACATCAATAACACTCTCATATCATTACTACTACTACTATGCTTCCTAGTATTTACTCTTATTGCCATTATTACCACTAATATTATGACCCCTCACCCCCAAACAACCACTATTTTCCTTATTACTTTTGCTTGGATCTGACAGGGAATCAAAGACTGCCTGAAGCTGGATGGATAGGGGTATCCCTTGTGACCCAAGATCTTGGACCATCGCAGGTTGAGGAGTACTGCACCTTGTATGCTTCCAATCAAACCACGATGTACAAATAACTACACGCATAGCTCTTTTTGGTTTCTTGCACCTTACACAGGGTGCTTAAGTTGTACAGGTTTGGGATAAACAAATGTGTGGGGACTGCAGAATATGTGCAGCCCATGGGGGCCCTGAAGGATTTTCACTAAACCCTGGCAACTTCAAAGCTAATCCTAAAATCTGAAACCCTTAACCCTAAGCCCCTAACCCTAAGCCCCTACCCTAAACCCCTAAACCCTTGAACCCAAACCCTGAACCCCTAACACCCTAGACTCCTTAACCCAAAGCCCTATACCCTAACCCCTAAACCCCTAAACCCAAGCCCCTAGACCCCTAGACCCCAAACCCAAACTATTAACCCAAAGGGTTCAGACACTGAGCAAGTTTCAACTTACCTCGGCCAGGGATTGATCGAGAAAAACTCGCTCGAGGATGCCCAGGCGGCGATCCTCCGATGTTAGGGGGGGATATTACTAGGATACATTGAGGTTTTAGAAGGGTATATAGGGGTTTGGGGTGTAGAGCTACGTTGTGTATAGAGGTATATCCCAATCATGGGCAAGGAACGGGTTATATATATATATGGGTTGCGGGGTTTAGGGTTCAGGGTTTGAGAGTTTAGGGCTTCTGGTTTAGGCTGAGGTCTGCAGGAGGCTCATGCGAGTTTTCAACTACATATATCAGGGCTTTATAACCCCTCTGCATCCTTCCCGTAAATGGCCTTATACGGGTTACCCCCAAACATATGCAGCGTTAAGTTATTCTAGCGCAGCTGTAAGCAGGTATACTGACACCCTGTTGGGGATGATTTTACAATGAGTGGGATGCGAGGTGTTGAGTTTGGTCTTTGTTCCCAAAATCAGTTCCCCGAATCTAGAGAGCCCCAAGCCTCTTCATGAAGGAACATGCTTAAGCCCTCAGCCTTAAATCCAATCCTAAACCCTAGACATTCATGTTCTAGGATCCCCTATAAGAGCTAGCCGGTATTCTTCAGGTAAGGGGTATTGGGCTCACCCTCCTGCACCTACCTAATGTGTGTTGTCATGCTTACGATTTGGGGGGGGGGGTAGGGGCTTCCTTATTTACGAGGGGTAGCTGATTTGAATGCCGTAGATTGCTCGGCTTGTGTTGATTCTAGTTCTGTTCGCCCTTCTTAAGTTCTGACGTCCTTCCTTGCACAGGCCCTCCAAGTCTAAAAACAGTACCTACCTATCATATGAGCCATTTTCTAAACTCCTAGTATCCCCCTTAATGGCCCCTATGGTAGTCCCCTATATAATCCCCTACACAACCCCCCTTTAAGGAGTTTAGACTGTAGCTCATATGGAGCCTCGGAGTTCTGTCGTTGTGACACACGTTTTGTCGAAACAGCGCTTCTGGGGTCGCCCAGGAGCCCGATTAGTCAATATACGGCAAAACATTAAGAAGATCCTAGCATCATGTCGCTGATCCAGGGCGTTTTGGGCTCTCAGGGAAGGAGGTAAGGCGCGTTGGGGACAGTAGTTTTCGCAACAGTGACGGATCTTAGGCTGATGGCTGAATTTGGGCCTTAAGAGTCTAGAGGGGATTCCGGGGCTTCAGGACGTGCAGCATTGTGCCAGACTGTTGGGTGTGCGTGTGCGTGCAGTTCAGGTAGAGCATGGAGGAGGCGCTATGACAAGTAGCATTGGGTCTTGGGATATATTCTGCTGTAACCCGTTAAGGGTTGCAAGGGCATAGCATTGGGAATCATTCCGGCTTCTACAGTATGCTGCAGAGCTTGCTGGGTTTAGGAGGAGATGCTAAGAAGGCCCCATGAATCTCCAGCTAGTTCTGGGGATTTGCACAAGTTTCCTAGACTGAAGCAAACTTGAGCAGGTCATGGGTTTGGAATGCTGGGAAGAGATATGGAGGTTGTCAGAACATATGGCCCCTTGCCGGCTACCCTCAATACTAGGGGCTGCATCATAGGAGACCGTTTGAGAGCATAGATTTTTGACAAGCCCTCGCATGTGGATTTCCATATCGTCATCTCACCACGTGCTTTTTGACTGCCATGCGGACCACTCTATTGGACCAATCAGGCATCATCACCTTTCAACCACGCGCGTCGCTCAGAAAGCGGATGACCATGTCAACTTAAAAAAACTTTGAAAGACTAATCCACTGCCCCTAATATTAAACCCACCCACCACCCCAATATTAAATACTCCCATTGTGGTATATCATGAATTATTGAGAGTATCTAGGGGGGATGGGGCGGGATTTAATACTAGGGGGGATTAAACTGAAAACAAACATGCCCTCCGACGCCGGAGAACAACAATCCACTGATACCTGAAAAGATGTTGTGTGCTCAAGGCATGTATACTACGTGGCGCTTATTATCCCTACTAAGGGTTAGGCCTTAGGTACCTATGATAGGAGTATAAGGGAATCCCAAAGGCTTAAGGGTCGAGGGTCCAAGCTAATTCTCAAGCAGGAAAACTTGGAGGTTCATGGAAGGCCATCCAAACTATGCCGGCAAGAAGCGAAGTCGTGCAAGAAGAACGATGCCACTAAAAAGAACTTGCTGATTCTTTATAGGTGGTGTCATATCCCTACTTAAAGTCTCCCAAATGGCCTTATGGAGGTTTGACCCAAGTGAAGTACTTCCTAATCCTATGCAGAGCGAACCTTGTCGAAAATCTTGACGAGAGTGTCAAGCTGGACGGGCCTAGGGTCCAGGGTTTACTAGCTTACATTACCACAGGAAGAAAAAAGGATCCTCTTACAGAACTAGATCCAGTTTAGGGGCTGAAGGTTTATGGGTCTATGGGGTTGTAGCCCAGCTTTGTTTATGAGAGCTTAACTTTCCCAACACGGTTGAGGGTACCAGGACTTTAGGGCTCAGGTTAGTCCATCTGCAAATGACTTATACTTTCCATACAAGAGATAGACATACGACAATAAGGACCTAATGCCTTTTCCATTTTGATTCCAAACTTGTTGTGTATCACTAGTCAGGCCTCAAAGGTGTTGCCCAATTTTATGGATATTCTGGGTGGCTCCACGTTGTGACTTCAGTTGACACAGAACTCCATACACAATGATCCAAGTGTGACTTTTCGGATTAACTTGAGTACAGGAGTTAGTGGAGACTCTGATACACACTTCATAATCTCAATATTTCCCTTGGGGTCCCTATGGTATACACGTTTGGAGAAACCCCCCACGTGTCAACAGCTGCAACAAACAGAAGGCTTCCTGATCTGACAAGAACCTTGGGGGTGGATCAACACATGGGTTCTGAGGTCTAGAGGGTAGAGTTTCAGGTCCAGGGTTTAGGGTTCAGGCTTTGGGGTCTAGGGTTTAGGGTTTGGTAATTTACGGTTTCCCCTATAAAAGCCCACAATGACCTTCTTGCAGTTCTCATAAACTTCCCAATCTACTAAAATAACCCTCAGAGATCTAACTTTATCACGCATCCTAACCTGGACCCAAAATCCCACACCTCACCTAATCCTAAGCCTAAACTTTCAGTTGTGAACCCTAAGCATCAATTCACAAATACGTTTCTAAACGGCATGCAAGGAGCTCGTTGGTGGAACAAGCGGCGCAGAACTCCTGGCAGGTCACCTGAGACATGGAAAGCTCTGAGAATGTGAGATGTCAGGCTTCAGGGCTTCCAGATTCAAAGACGAAACCCTGAACTTTGATTCTCCATTACTCCTAAACCCTAATCCCTAAACCCTGGACCCTACTCCCTAGACTCTAACCACTAAACCCCAATCACCATAAACCCTAAACCCTAAACCCCAATCACCATTACCCTAAGGTTCTTCTAGCTTCTGGGTTGCCGTATTGGAGTTTCAGAGTGTAGGGTTTTGGGACCGAGGGTTGTTGAGTTCAGGATTCTCAGATGAGCTACTGTCTAAACTCCTAGTATCCCCCTTAACAGCCCCTATAGTAGTCCCCTATATAACCTCCCTTTAAGGAGTTTAGATTATGACTCAGATGGTTACTTAGGGTGTAGGTTAGGAGGACCCTGTAATCGTGACTATGAGGGATAATACTGAAATTATTAGGGTCCTCTTATGTATTATACTACTATTGCAGGGTGAGGGGTTCCTCCTAAGGTATGGGGCTTGCAGAGACCCGAACTCGACTTTTCTGAAGCAGCTGTTTATACAACCCTTGAAGGATCTTTTTTCGAATTTTTCTTTCACCACCCATTTGTAATTCTACAACTACATGGGTAGTTCCCAAAATAAAGGTCTCATCTTGGTACCCCTAAATATTAGGTGCCATACAATAATATATGGCCAGAAAAGGCCCATCAATTTAAGAATAACCCGCATGACCCTGCCCCAAGCCTAGACAAGTGCTAGCTAGGGGCAACAGAAGCCCTAGGTAAGGCACCTTATTTGGGAAGCCGGAACGCTTAATGGTTCTTAGTAGAGAATAATGGAATGTATTCTATGGGGATTACATAGGGATGATGCTCCCATATTCCCTACTAAGAACCTGTGAGAGAATTAGCATAAGGTTTGCAGAATAGCGTTTTGGCGTATGTTTACTATAGTAAGCGTCCCTTACCTCCATGCAAGTTCGAACCCAAGATTACTTTGACTATTGTTGTTGTTAGTATTAGCATTATTATTGCTATTATAAGTATTAGCAGTATGACTATTGCTTTTATTCTTGTTATTATTGTAAATATCCACATACTTGACAAGTTGGCCCCACATGGATTCCATAACAAGTACTTTGCGCCAAAATTGTTTGTAGGTACTTGGGCCTTTAGGAAGAACCTAAACCCTAGACCGTGCGTCACCATAGGAGCTCGTTGCAATTGTCGGGAGCATAGCCCCAAGCTGGGTTCCTGTTAAGTAGTAAATAAAAAGGGGTTCCTTATCATAGTAACCAACCTGAAATGGGGGTTCTCCAAAAGGGGGACGCCTAAGGACCTCAGGGTTATAGAAGACGCGTTTAGGGTTTTGGGGAGTTGGAAGGGCTTTTCTCAGAGAAACTCCCAAAAATCACGAATGTGCCGGAAAGCCAGATATGCGGATTCCATGGCTTTGGATGCACCCACCCGGTCTCTATCATGACACCAGGATGATCTGAAACTACCTAGAAATCCATGATACCTGGAAGAATTCATGGGTATCTGGAAGGTCTGGGTAGCCGCTATCCGTTTTAAAGCCTAGGCGAAAAGATGGAAGCATGTTCACGTGAGCTACAGCCAGTATTTCCCATATAACTACTGGACATGGGTTCCTAGGGAGTGTATTTGAGACTCTGCTAAACTAGCAAAGGGACACCCTCCCCATATTCACCATTGATGGTCTCTTGGTACCTCAAACCCTAAACCCTCAATGGTCCTTTGGTAACCCTTTTGCTGACAGCAGTTCACATCTGCCAAGGTCATGGCCACATCTGTGTTTGGCGCATTTTCCTTTTGGAAGGACTTGAGACCTGAGTCAAATCTCTCAGCCTAGCTTCGGTTGTTTCCAAAAGACTGGGGCTTCTTCTTTCGTAATAAATCTGAGTTTTTATAAGGGTCTATATTGGGGCCCCTACTCATGGAAACTTTTATGCATGGCTTGCACAAGTGGATTGCGAGAAGGACAAGATATGGTCCAGTGGGGCAGCAGGTGACCGAGTACTGTAGGGGCCTGAATACTGAGAATAGATTACATTTTGCTGGACTTCTGCAAGGACTGTGAAGGAAACATGTTGGCAATCATTCTTGTTTCTTCCTGTGCACGTGCGCTTACCTCACCGTGTCTTGTCACGTGCTGACCCTAAGGGTCCAAGATGGATCCCTAGATGGGTGCTTTGGGCCCAAATCATCTAGCACTTGGACACTTGCACCCTAAACCCAGAACCCCTACACCCCAAACCCTCCCCAAACCCTAAACCCTGGCGAATCCTAAAGAACTGAGCGTTAATTATTTTCTGATATTAGCCTCATACTGACCCCTATGCAACGCACTATAACATAGCCGCTCAAACCCGCTTCTAATCTTAAGGTGCCCTACCTTACTTTCCCATCAAGGCACCCCTGTCGCCTGAGCCCTAGGCTGTTGAAGATCACGTGGCTGATGCGTTCAATCGTAGGGTCGTCGACCTGCATGCAGTGAAGCATACTTGGGTTTGGGGCTACTCAGGGTCATGCAGATTTGTTTATGTCAACCCTTAACTTTATGTAGCCGTTATATCCCCTGAAAACGGACTGCTTTCCAACCGAACCCACAACACCTCAGGTACGAGACCCCAAGCAGAAACTCGCCACTTGAAGGTTTCTCGAAACAAGGGCCTCTTTTACACCCTGTAAGGTGAAGACGTCAAGATATATTGGGGATATGGGGATTGCCTCGAAAACTGCATTCTGCAAAATGCCAAAACCCAAACCAAAAGACTACGGAAAAAGGCGGCTCAGAATTTGGCCAACCAGACCACACAAGATCTACGATTAAAAAAAGAACTGTACCACAACCCCTCAAGACCCTGTCGGGTGTACTGCATTTCAGGAACCTGCCAAAAGCTGAGCCCTAAACCCTAACCCCTATAGCAGCTTCCATCTCATCTTCCATTTTCTCAAATTTCCCTTCCATTTCTATGTTTTTGATTCAGGTGCTCAACCCTAAACCCCAAAACCGTCTAGCCTCGAGCTGCTCGCAGATCTTGCACAGCCTGCCCGAAGGAACTTGCAGGGTCGAGGGTTTCGGGATAATATTGCCCCAAGAGCAGACAATCAAATGCGAAAGACATCGAAAATTAAATGGAAACAGAGGATATGTGCGGGCTTATAGGGTAGATATCACAAATCCTGCATGACCTTAGCATACCAATACACAATAAAATCCTAAGGTGTAGAGAACTTGCTGCCATGCAGGATTCTTGGTATCAACAGTGAGAGTATAGGTCGTGATCAATATGATTACTATATGAGCAGTACGATTACAATGACTGCTTTGATTTGAATTAGACCCCAACTCACCAATACTGGTATATTTGGAATATATAGAAGCCTTAATATAATTACCATTATTTCTCGTGGTCTCTGTTACTGGGTGGGGTCCCAACCTAAGTGCTAATTACTACGATTGCTACTTCATTGTTTCCGTATTCTGAGGTTCCTCAGTGGGTGCGAGATTGGCCAGAGGACCGCAGGACCAGAGGACCAGGGGATTGGAACAGCTGGGAAATCACAGTTCTCGTAGTTTTTCCGAGCTAGCTTCACAATTCGTTGTTGCTGCTTATCAACCCTTGTCCATGGTTATCAAACTTTTTTGATGCTTAGCTTTTCCTTGACAGCTATGCCATCTTGTTGCAGGTACCCCCTAAACATGCTTTACATGGGCTTTACTTTGCGCCTGACACAGGCTGTACGATGCCGAAGGGGGGGGTAACACAAGGTGGTAAGGGCGTAAACCCAGCACAAAAGAACAATAACCAGCATACTTCCCAATCTTATCATGGTGGCTACAATTGTCACGTTGGCTATCTTGTATGTTGCCACCAGCAACATGAATGCGCTTCTAAAAGGATTCTTTTCGAATGTCGAAGCCTTGAAACCTACACCCCTAAACCCTGAACCCTCAACCCCTAAACCGCAAAAACCCTACACTTACACCCTAAACCAACCCCAAATAGTTCAGGAAGCCTAACCCTCCCACGTGCATCCGTGCCTCTCAGCCACTGCTTTCCTTGGCTGCACGCCAAAGTCACGGCCAATGCATACGAGTAGCGTTTTTTTTTTTCTCTGGCCTTCCCTCTAGATGGGCATATAGGGACATCTTAGGATTTGGATCTCGGGTTCAGATGTAGAGTGATTGCCTAGTACCAAGCATGGACTAAGCACGTAAGCCACTCCCCCAAATCATAAATCTCCGCCCACCTCTTTAAACAATACATAATCTCCCTCTCATACAATGTGCGGCTATTATCTGCTATCTCGTCCTCGCAATGCTCGACCTGGGTTAAATTCGCATTGAAAGCCCAACCACCATGCCAAACCCAAGCGTTCTACTGCTGAACTTCCCCTCCGAAACCTCCAGCTACAAAATCCTGAGCCCTAAAGACGAGTCCAGACACCAACAGAAATCACTTGGGGCTCAAGGGGGTGCCTGTATATCGATTTGGTAGCCTGAGCATATCCATCAGTTTGCCAACTGTTTTCAGTAAACCCTACACCCTCATCATGGGTTCCCCTCCTCGCCACCCTATACTCCTCCGGCCTCAGTTAACCTTCATGAGGCATAATTATTTCCTAAATGACCTTATTTAAGGCCTAAACCCTAAACCCCAGACCCTAAACGGGTGGTAGGGGAAAACATGGAGATCGACCAGGCTTCTTCGTGATTCCGTCCGAGCCCGAGTTTTCCTTCACGCGGCCTCTGAGGTCCATGAACCTTGGTATTGACAGAAGCCTAAGTGTCTATATGGAGGTTTTCTGAAATTAGGGGGAACCCATCGTCAGGAATATACTGTTGATACTAAACATCCTGCATCACCTGACTATAGCATAATACCATGATTCCCAAGGTGTTGGAATTTTAAGATCCACTGTAGTATTTTGGGGTCTATATTGGGGGTCCCCCTATTTAGGGAAAGGACCATATGGCATAAGATACCATTGCTACACAAGGGACTTAGTAACATGGCTTGAGGCCTTATCCCCTACATAGGTACAAAAGAGGCTTGGTGGTAGCAGAAAACACAAGAGTAACAGTGAGAAATCGTGCCAATGCTAGCAGCTGATACCCATGTGGAATTGAAATAGGTAGTGGGAGATGCGATGGTATCCTTGTTTTCTTGTTGAGAGTATATAGGTTTCCTCGGGTTTTTTGGAGAGTGTATCTATCAGGTGTCCAGTTTGGGAGACCGCACATGAAAAACCAGGAGTCATAGTCCAAGGACCACATGGCATGGAAGGATTGGGGTGGGTTGAGAGTTTCAGCCGACGGCCTGAATCTTGAGATTGATGACTTATGCCAGAACCCAGAAAAACCTGCTGCGTGAGATGCAGTGCTGCGGCGTTGTCAAGACTTACGTTTGCCAGGGGTAGGTGCAGAACATCAGGATTTGAGCAGCATGACATGACACCTTCACTGATCTTGACCAATAGTAACAATAGTAGTAGGAATAAAAAGAAAAGAATAAAACAAGAAGAATAGTAACAATCATAGTAATAGAAACAATAGTAATGGTAATACTAGTAATGAGGGAAGGTTATAATCAACCGGTATTCTCCCACCAAGAAGAACTTTGGTAGCATCCTGGGGTGCAGTTGCCTACCCAGTGCTCATTTCGTCTGATGAACGCTGACTTCCCGGCAGCCCATTGAGACAACTCTGGTAGGATGCGGTACAAACCCGCAAGTTTAGAGAGCCTCTCGGCAAACCTTACTCCGTTCTTGAGATTCCTGTTATCTCCATTGAGAATTTATTGTACGAGACAAGACCAGATTTTTCATCTTGCTGCCCCTTTGAAATAAGATGCTTTTGCATCCCAACAAGGGTATGCGGCTCATGGCATCGCCAGAAGCAAATAAAAAGCGAATACAATGAGCTGTTATGCAGCTTGGTAGATCCGCCAGACTGACTGAGAAAATTCGCGTAGTGTCCTCCGAGGGCTTTGCCCTTGAGCACTAGTGCCAATCCCCTCATGCTCATTGCATGATGCCAGGGTCGACACTTAAGGTAACGTAAAAGGCGTAGTCTCCAAAAATGAGAGGTCCAGCTGATGGACCTCAAGCACGGGGAGAAACATGATTGACGCACTCCCCCCACGCCAAGGTCCCCGTGATGTTCTGGAAACCTTGAAATCCAGCTTGTCGTCCGTAGCATTTGAGGGCCCATCGGGAACTTCTCCAGCTGCTATGTGTGATGTGGTGAGTTCAGAATAGAAACGCCCAGTACCATCTTCTGAACCTGCATATCATTAGAATAAAAGCTGGGTCCCTTCACGTACAGGTAACATGACGTAGTCCTGGCTTTATGGGCGCATGAAGGAACTCCAAGCTATGGGGAATTCGGGTAGGTTTATATCTCAAGCCCCTTAACCGTTCGCGTATACACTGTCTTTGAGGACCCAAAACATCTTGAAGCTGCTCTCAACTTGTAGGATTCACAGTGCGTGTCTGGGCCACAGAGCACAAAAGGTTCTTCTTAAACACGAAATGCTTGGGCTCAGGTTTAGAGTTTGGGGTTAAGGGCGCTGAGGGCTGGATATCATCCTCCTTGGTACTCTTGCTTTACGGATCGCAAGTCTCAGGAGGCGCCTGGAATCATGTGTTCAAGGTCCAAGTTCAAGTGCTCCAGAAGACATGTTTTGCTTTTAAGATTTTGCGTGTTAGCATACGCAGCCGTAGAAATCACAGAGTGATTAAACAATCACAGAGTGATCAAAAGGGGCAGCTTTTCAGGTCTGAACTTGCGATGGCAATTCATGTCATAAACGGAGGGGAAGGAGCGCTCCAGTTGATGACAGGACCCTGCATGACCCTATGTGGACATCTAGCAAACACACTCTCCACAGCATTCCTCAAAATTGTACAGCTGCTGCACATAGAGCGATTGCCCTTTAGGAACCTATGGTAGTGTAATATACTAGGGCTTATGCAGGGTTCTACCAACCAAGTGTATCATCCGCCATTCTCAAATGATGTTACTTTCGTGGTAGCACTTGGGCCTTGCAACCGGCAGTACTCACAAGCGCAAGGAAACTCTGTCAAGCAGATTCTGAGCATGGTCTTTGGGTCTGTAATCTAGGATCCCCAGTATCCTAAGACTAAAAGGTTCACTTTTTTTTTCTCTTGAGCAGCAATCATTCCGCCAACGCTAAGAATACTAACAATCCTTCAACGACAGAAACCCCCTGCTAACAGCACTACAAGCACCAAGTAATAGTAATAGTAATTAGCAATTAGTAATTAGTAGTTAGTAATAGTAATTAGCAATATTAATAATAGTAGCAATAATAATAATGGTAACAGCAGCACCCACATCCAGCAACTCCTGCTCAGAACCTGAAAAAAGGCACAATATGTTCTCTCTCAGCCTGCAAGACAAGTTCGGATGTCCCAAAAATGTGGCAGAGAGCAGTTAAACATTTTGGAGATAGCACACTACATGGGGTTTCCAAGAACTAAAAGCCATTTTTGAAGATCCGCATAAGAATTACAGTATTATGTTGGGGACGCCCTCTAAATTTTGGAAACCCCATATGAAGCAGAGTCTAAACTCCGTAAGTGGGGTTAAAGGGAGATACTACTAAACTCCTAGTATCCCCCTTAATAAGCCCTACAGTATTCTCTTATCTAATCCCTTATATAACCCCCTTTAAAGGAGGTTAGAATGTAGCTCATATCTCGAACAGAATATTCTGACCTGTCAGGCTCCCACCTGTCCCCATATTTGAGGACTTCAGAGCCAACCCTGGCAAAGCGCACGATGTCCAAGAGTTGATGTTTAGGGTTCAGGATTTAGGGATTCGGGTTGAAGGTTTAGGGTGGAGGTTGCTGGTAATGTAGAAGCCTGAGATGTTTCCATTTAGTGGAGACTTGAATGGAAAACAAAATGGAACCTGAAATGGAATCAGCGACTATATTTATCTTATCGGCATGGTTACGTAGACGCTAGCGCAATTTGCAATGCTATTCCCTAAGACTCCTTATACGAGCCATAGTCTAAACTCCTAGTATCCCCCTTAATATGCCCGATGGTATTCGCGTATATGATCCCCTACATAGCCCCCTTTAAGGATTTTAGATTATGGCTCATATAAGTGTAATGTAGTATACCCCAACCCCTATTCTAACGATATTCGGCCCCTACATATAATGCTCACTAACACTATACATAATTGGAATTACAACTTCATTGTTCCAATTGGATTCGCGACTATTCTTACTATTGAGGCCCCTACATCTCAAACTCTATACCCTAATTTCATACAACACCCTAGAACTATGGCGAAAAATCCCCCCAACTCTATTCCAACGAATTCGGCCCCTCCATCCCGATACAAACTCAGCTTCCATTTCTTTTTACTTTCCGTTTCATTCTCCTTCTGTTCTTTTCTCCCCTAGTGCCCCTACATTGGAATCCCTCAACCCAATTTATCCTCATATACCCCTAGACCTACATTACGTGATCTCTGCCGCTGGGAGGCGCAACTAAGCTGGTGAGAGCGCAAGCTTGATACACTCCTGGAAACTAACATGGAAACCCAAAAAGGGCCCAATAAAGACTACAGTCCTTCTAAAAGGGTACTATATGGGTTTCCATGTTAGTTTGGGGGAGTGTATGAGCTATAATCTAAACTCCCAATATCCCCCTTAATAACCCCTATAATGGAGAATCAAATGGAAAAGAAAATGGAAAATGAAATTGAAACTGGGGTTTATAGGCATATGAGAGTTATAGTCAAAACTCCTAGTATGCCCCGTATATAATCCCCCATAGAATCCCCTTTAAGGAGTTTAGACTATAGCTGATATGGCTGTGTACCCCAGGTGCTATGTGGGAGTCTTGGGGTCCCTGTGGGAGGGGTACATACACACTGAAAGGATCAGAGGACTTCAGAATTCATATTCGGGCCCTCTGTGGGTGGTTTCAAGGATTCAGGTCTAGGGGATTCTAGTTAGGGACTTGATGACGATAATTTTGAGAAACCCCCATGTAATGATTTACAGTTGTGTATGAACTTCTCGCCCCCTAATCTATGCCCAGGCGGCATTACGCGCGACAGTTCACTCAACTAGCAGCCCTGCATGGACTTCCAACAGCCAAGCTCTAAGACCCTAAACTAAACCCTGAACCCTGAACCTCGAAAGGGGACGCCCTCTTCGTGTACAATCACGCTGCCATCAAGGATGTCGAAAGACCCCATATCTCAAGCCTACAAGACCCGTACCCAGTCTCATTTTATCCTAACCCTTAACCCTAAGCCCCTTGAACCCAACCCTGTTCTATCTTGGAAAATGCCCTGGTGCTTACTTCAGGGTTCATGGGGTATAGTAAATATTGTTGTAGCTGGAATTATAGCATTAGTTCTAGTCCCCAAAATGCCGTTATGGCCATTTCCTCAAATGAGCAGCAGGGTTACAGTCCAGTTAGAAATGGTTACTCTGTTCCATGAGCCTCCGGGTAGTACCCATCATAGCGAGTCTGGGAATGGCTTAAGGAGGGCTTCTGTAGGGAGCAATTCCCAAGTAGACAAATCACTCCATGGGACAAGGGCCTGCCAACAGGGTTGGACACTTTAGGGTGTAGGATCCAGGATTTACGTGTTAAGTTTTGGGGGTAACTTGTGTAATGAAGCCTTAGACTAGTCGAGTTCACATTGAACAACAATCTTGAGATGTTTGTCCCACGCTTTCGCCGATCAACTCTGAAGCTATGCTGCATCCGCTGTGAATGGGAGTTTCTCAAGACCAGGGGAGAGCGGATCTTTGCTCTTGCGGGAGAGGGCTATTGCAAAGGGACCTGTTGACAACTACTGAAAGAACTATGGAAGCTACGCCTGCCAGGGCTTGAAATGCGGCTGGCATCAGTAGAACCGCGAGAGGATGCCCAGCAGGGCTGAAAAGGCCCCGCCGGTAAAGATGCAAATCTTCAAGAACCTGGGCTAGGGAGCGCAATAGCAGTGTTGAGAACACCAGTGTTCCAAAGTTGTCAATATGAAAGCGTAATGTTGCTGCGGATTGAGGGAAATCCAGTACCACTCTGCGTACCCTATCCTACTGGTGGTTAGTAGGGAATGAGGAAATTCAAGCACTGTATAATGTAATCCCCTATTCCTTACTAACCACCAGCAAGTTGTACCCCTGGGTTTCTCCCGCTGTCCAAATCCATGAAAAGCTATCAGCAAGGATCCCTCTACTGAGTGGTTCTGTTGTAGGGTAGGCCACTGAACGGAATGAAAGGTAAGGACAAGGCCCCGACAAATTTTGAAGCACGAGGTCGTCATTCCTACAGAACTGGCATGCCCGAATTTGGGTCCTTGGAGGTTGTATACTAAGGCTATATTCAGCCTTGGCACATTTTTCAACATAAGATGCTAGGCCTAAAGCCCTGTTTTCTCCCAAAAGTGGACGCCCATGTCGCCTCCCATCCTTTCAAAAGGACTGTAGCCCCTTTTCTTTTGGGCCTCTATGTGTGGGGGAGTGTAAACCCAAAACCCCAAACCCGAAATAAACCCTAAATAAACCCTAAACCCCTAAATAAACTGTAAATAAACAGGAAACAAACTCTAAAATTTCTGAACTCAGAGCTCGAGCCAAGAAGCGCCACTCGAGATACCTTGAGATCCTTCACGATGAAGCCCGAAGCGCCGTCTTGGATGAAGCGAACCTAGGCTCATCTTACTGGTGCTTAGGGGAATACAGGGTTTGGAGTTTAGGGCTTACGGCTTAGGGTTGGGGGAGTGAATATAAGGACTATAATATACACATATACATAGGGTTTAGGGTTTAGGGCTTGTGTAGGGATCATTGTAAGGATCCACTCCTCCACTCTCCGTCCAACACCAGTAAGTCTTAAGGATTTTGGTTACCCTAACTATAAATGGGTTAGATAGGGGCATTATTCAGGAAGTGGATCAGAAGAGGAGTTTCGTCACCCAACGGAAGCACTAGTACTACATATGTAAGTATTATAGGGGGTCAACCAAGGTTTCATTCTCGGTAGTAACAGGTGTTTGGTAATGCCAACCCCCCAAGAAATAGGTCCCCATAATCGTCATATGATAATACTGGGAGCTCTAAATTTGGGGGTTGGGGTTACCAAGCTCCTCTTTCAACATCTTTTACTTGTTGCCAGCCTGCAATCCCGCAACTGGGTAAGTTTGGGGGCCCCTATGATAGATGAAACCATCATGGCTTTATAGGGGTCATGTAGGCATTGAAGGCAACATCTTATTTGAACCACACACTCTAAACCCTAAGCTCCAAACTTGCTTCTCCCACACTCGTAAGCACGAGCTCAACCCATCAGTGGAAGGCCTAAAGCAATGGGGAAATGTAGTCGCAAGGGGGAAATTCTCTTTAAACCCTTGGATTCCTTGCAAATTGCGAACCAGGCTCCAAGTACTGGCGATCGTGGTCAATGGCCGTCCCGGTGGGGATCTGATTCACAAAAGCCGGAATCTGTGTACATTTCTCCGTCAGCGAACTACCGTGGTGGAAGACCCGGAAGTTCAGGAGGAGCAGGAAGAGCATTGGGAGGGACAGGATAAACTCTTCAATCAGAACTGCTCCCTTGAAGCCGTTCTGATATGTAGACATTGCCCCACTTGCTAAAATGACAGCCAGGCCCAGGGCTCCTGAAGCCTGGGAAATGAAGAAGCTGTCTGAGAAATCTCGGCCAACACAGCGGATAAGTGCCTGCAGACTGTTCCAGGAGTCCACTGCCTCTTCGAAGTTCAGATCCCTAAGAATCCAAGAGCAGTAGCAGTCCAAAGCCCTGTCCATCCCCAAGAAGAGGTTGGAGTGAATAAAGGCGACACCTGAAACAAGCAGGCTGGACACTGTGAAGGCCAATACCTTCACCGCCGCCAAGGAGATCACAAGGACCTCTCCATGCACTGGGAGATCAGAAATGCCTGTGTTCCACGCCTCCCGTGCTTGCAGCCCCGCATACAGAAGCACCACGAATGCCCAGCCAAAGGCGTACGTCCAAAACTCCCGATGCGCGGCAATAGACCACCTAAGCAGCTCTGCCCAAAAGGATCCATGAAGGCAGATAGTCGTTTATAGTATACAGCTAAATGGACCCTTTGGGCTCCCACCATGTCTTCCACAGCTCAAGGCTTGCATCCGTCTTAGGAAGTACCAAGAATCCCCCCCTTGCCTCGGCAACAACATACTTGTGCCCGACCTTGATAACTGGTACACTCTCAAAGTTTGGGAATGCGGATCCTACCACAGTACACATTCTGCTCCACTCCTTGATCTACTCCACCCGCGTATCGGCTTCTCTTCTAGCATTACCACCGCCATCATTATCATCATCATCATCATCATCATCACCACCACGACTGAATAGCCCAGGCGCTCCAACTTCAGCTCGAACAGCAATTGTTCCAACTGGCCCAGGGCAAGGAGCAAGGAGTCCGAACCCAGTGCCTTCTTTAGGACACGTGCGCATCCACACCCACTAACAGCCGCTAGCACCTTGGTGGCAAGGACTGCTGCTGCAAACCATCTTGTACCGAAGCAGATTCGAAACACAAAAACACAGAATCGGGATATTGAAGGGGGATGAAGACCATTCATCATGCACAATCATTGGGCTGCTATTAGGGTTCAGGAATTAGGAGATTGACAGATTTTCCATTTACCCCAAGCTCTTAGCTCGCATCTGCTGGAAGCACCATGAACCAAAGGCTTTCATCCAATCGTAAGCCCTACCCAGAGCAACCGACGTACCCATTGCAAGGGCCTTGCGTTTGATACTTTGGCATCTTTACCATTTCTCAAGAGTATACTTGCTGTACGTAGGTCAGTAAGAAAAATCTGGATAGCTGGGGTTACTCTATGATTTAAATGGGCGATAAGTATACTTCCTGAGTGACCATTCTCCCCAAGTACCATCACTCTAGGTCAGGCCAGGAACACAAGCAAGATGAAGAAAGATGGCGCCAACCCGCTGCGGCAAGCCTGTCAGCTTCAATGTGAGGAATCCGGCGATCTGCAACAGCACAAGCCTGGGATTTGGGGCTTAACGTGTTTAGGGTTTAGGGTTGAAAAGTTCAGGTTTAGGGTTTCGGGTTTAGGGTGTGGGGCTGCGGTGGGAGCAGATTTCCAGAGATTCCCCCCGCTCTGGGACAGACCTCCTAAGCAGGACTTTTTGAAAAAGGATTAAACGAGTCAAGGCTGGGGTTCTCAGTGGCATCTGTTCTGTTGCGGGCCGTTGGGGATCTGGGATTTTGGCACGTCTTCCCTAAAGTCTCGCCACTCTGGCAATTCAACCTTACGTACTTCGCAACTTTATAGCGTGATTTTAAGACTCTGGCGCAGGTGGTCAGTACCAGCAACAGTCAGAATGACAGTAAGGATGGGAGCACGAGCATGATTGCGTATACCCATCGAAATGGCAAGTGTTTGTGCCGTAAGCAGCCCGTAGTACTTCTACTAATACTTTTTATTGCTTTTACTACTATTACTATTCTTATTATTATCATTACTACCCAATAAAACATCATTGCCAAGTTCAGAGGCGTGACAGACAAACGGCCACAAGTACACCTTGAGGAACGCGCTGCAGGCAACGAGAACCGGCCTTAGTCCCAGTTACCGCGAGTGCAAGACAAACGATCTATGGAACCCTAAACCTGACATTGTAGTTTCCACTTTCTTTTCCATTGTCCTTGTATGTCCTATATGGACAAAGACCATTATCCCTATATTTCCTATATTGACCAACACAGGATCTATCTTAACAGAGATCCCATTTCTTGGGATCTGAGGTTGGGGTTTGGGCTTCAGGCTTCTGATTGGGATAAGATTTATATGAGCCATAGTCTAAACTCCTAGTATCCCCCTTAATAGCCCTATAGTACCCCCATATATAATCCCCTATATAGCCCCCTTTAAGGAGTTTAGACTATAGTTTAGGAGGACCCCCCACCCTGTAATAGTGGTATATTGCGAATATAAGAGGACCCTAATATAATCCCTATTATCCATAACCTAAACTATAGTTCATATAGACTTTGACGGGAAGAGGGGGGCCCACCTCAATGATTTCATAAAGCCCTTGGCACAGAAACTGCCACTTCTCTTGGAGTCGTGTGCTTTAGAGAGCCGCAGGATTGGGATAAAGATGTCTACAAATTTGACTGGTTTGTCCTTGGGATGGTAACACAAACAAATCAATAAAATACATGAATATTCAAATATACATGTATATATATATATCCTATAAACGCAAGATAGATACAACAACTAAAGCTTTGTATTCTTTAGTGTTTGTTTGGCTTAGTGGGTTTAGAGTTAAAAGGTTTTTGGCATATAAGGAGGAAAAAGGTTATGTTCAACACTGACCAGAAGAAGGTTCCAAATGAGAACCCAGAAACATCCAGTAGCAGGCTACGATCATCATCAGCGTCTGGTCCCGAAAGGATCTGTGCTACTGACCTCTTCTGGCTGGTTGAAGGGTTTGGCAATCCCCTCATACTAACACTAAACAGCCCCCCAACCCTAATACTAAATATGTCTCCTACTGTACATACATATGTAATCAGGTCTGTTAAGGGCCATGTTTCATGTCTCCGGTCGGGGGGTTTTAAGGTTAGTATGAGGGGAGTATGTTGTCAGGGAGTGGGCAGCACATCACCTGACTGTTTCGTATGACAATTGGGCCAAGGGTCGATAATGAAACGAGCGCAGCAAGACTTCTGTATGACTGCTTCAAGGCGGTATATCAGCATAATTTAGACCACCAGAAATTCCGAAACTTTTGAACTGTAAGCCTTAAACCATAAGCCCCCCAGCCCACGCTCAAAATACCAACAGGTGCTACTTGGGCGATTCAGCCTCGTTCTGTCGCGGGGCATGTAAGGGTGCAGGGAATGCTGCCGTTTGACAGCGAGATGCGGGGAAAATCATTGGACATGTCACGTGTCATAAGGGTCCCTACATAAAGGATCAGTGTATTTTGGGGTCTACAGTGGGGTCCCTGTATTTGGGGAAACAACTGTATGTATGTATGTATGTATGTATGTACGTACGTACGTACGTACGTACGTACGTATCAGTGTATTTTGGGGTCTACAGTGGGGTCCCTGTATTTGGGGAAACAACTGTATGTATGTATGTGTGTATGTATGTATATATATGTGGAATTCTTGGAATTTACTTTTGACCGCAAAGTAGAGGTGTGCTGGGACTCAGTTGACCACACTGGCTGAATCAGGATTCTTGAGAATGAGATGATAACCCATATTAAAGATCCTAAATATTCCTGAATGACGGGTTTTCCCTTCACATGCAACCACATATCTCGGGTCTCATATGGTGTATTCCTCAATGACGGTGTAGATCGTATGGCCCGCCTTCCATACTGTAAATGGCTGCTCACAATCAACAAAACAGAAGCGCCGAGCCCCTGTAATAGGGCATCAATACAGGGGTTTTCCAAAGGTATTTTTGAGGTCTATATTTGGGTCCCTCTATTTTGGGAAACTACTATATATTATTGGGGTCTCAATTGGAGCGTCATATTTATGGAAACTACCACATGTGCATACGTATTGGTTTCTAGAGGGTTTGTTCTAGGAGCGCGAACAGAAGCCGGTTGTCTGTAGCTAGTACCTGGACCCTGGACCCCCAAAGTATGTAGAATAATGGCGATTTGGGCAATTTTGAGGGGTTTTGGGCCATTATTTTACCTACTTTGGGGGTTCAGGTAGAGTATGTGCTGAAATGCCTTGGAAGCCGGAAGTCTCTGCTAGCAGCCTGAACAGAACTTGTCATTAGGACAGTTTTTGCTAAAGACGTCAAACCTTGTACAAAGGGTCCTGAATAAAATCTGAAGATTCATGCATCTACACTGAATAAAACAACCAGGGCACCCATCCCAGTGTAGATGCAAGAATACTAGGTAATATCAGCCGTTTAACAGCTTGCCTCCTCAACGTGTACGAAACCCCCCAATCCTAATGTTGGGGTTATATTGGGATAGCAGAAATCATAATGGAAACTACTACAATGGAGAATCAAATGGAAAATATGCTGGAAACTTCATTCTGATTGGACCCCTTCAGTCTGGCCTCTTCTGCAAGGTTTTCAAGGTGTCTGCATGCGGCTGTGCAGGTTTACCCACTGGGCTCGATCTGAACGTGAGGTCTCCTCTCTGCGGAGCTAATGCAGAAATGCTTCGGGCCGGCATTTAGGAGCCGCAATTTCATATGAAGGACCGTATAGACTTGAAGTCACCCTGAAAAAAGGCCCGTTAGGATTCAGTGGGTAGAGTTGTTTAAGTGGGGATTGGAATGTTCCCTGTCCTTCAGGTGGAAGAATTTGCGGAGAAGAGTCGGGAACCGGGACCACGCAGTCATATGGATGTGAGTTGTCCTCGGGGGAAATTTTACCTCTACAATGATGACAATAATACTGGTGTCATCAAGAATTTTCGAACGCATAAGCCGCTTCTAGAGTTAGCGGCCTGGCATTTCATATTCCATATTTTCCATTTGGAGAATCATTATTACCATAATCTTGAGTTTTTTGTAATCTCACCCTAAACCCGAAACCCTAAACCTAAATTACTAGGACAGTTAGATCCTAGGCCAGGCATCGGGAGCACGCATCGATGCCTGTGCGCCGTCCTGCCGCGATGCCCTCCTCCACCAGAGGCCGCTTTCCTGGCATTAGCTATGGATTTTCTATGGGATTAGGGTTTAAGGGTTTAAGGTCTCCCTATGGGTTTAGGGCTTTTTTATTTAGGATTTTAAGTGTTTAGAGTTTAGGGACTCCCTATAGGTTTAGGGTTTAGGGATTAGGGTTTAAATGTTTAGGGTTTTAGGGTTTGAGGCTTCGGTTTTAGGTGCTTTGGCCACCCTCCTTTAGGAGGAACCCCGAAGGGGGGCAGTACAAGGGGCGGTTAAGGGAACCCAAATATTCGGGTTGAGGGTCTATAAATGGCTCCTAACCAGTAACAGGTTCAATTTTTTTGGGGGATAACCCGAAACCCTAAATAGTACTTTCCATTCTATTTTCCATTATTCCAATATAAACCTTGTATAACCTTTACAAAGCCCATAATGGGTTCATTTTTTTGGGGTTCATTTTTTGGATCCTTCAGG
>CAJNIZ010030924.1:34632-52079 GCA_905231905.1 Symbiodinium pilosum
AAAAAAGCTGACTAATGTAGACCCATGATTAATAGCCCACCTCCTTCTAATGGCCTAAACATTAGGATCCCTATTATAATCCCTATTAAGGGGAGGGGGTTTATTAATCATGGGTCTGGGTTACTACCCTGAATATCCCGAAATAGCGCAAACTGAGGGGATGTGGTCTAGGCGGGGATGGTAGGGCGCCCATGAATCATGCCCCTGCATGAAACTGTACTACTTTCATTGTTTCAGACCTGGGACTGGTGAAGGAGTCTACGGTGGAAGGGGTCTTGGCAGGACCTCGATAAGGATGCGCGCGTTTCGGTGTACATAGTAGGTTATATCAGCTATCGTCTAAACTCCTCCCCAGTTTAGAGTGTAGGTCATATATAGCTGGCCAGGTGTAGTAAGGAAGATGTAGATGTAGTAGGTAACATGTAATACGTATATTTTGGGCCTTTTCCTGGCCTATGTACTGCCCTACTCCACACAGCAGTCCCATGTACAGGGATGTAGTGTGAGAAGAGGCTGTTGCATGGTGCAGTGAAGGTACCCAGGCATCTTTTGCAATGTAGGTGTGTGACCCAGAGGAAATGGCCAGGCTCCCTACCGAAGGAACTTTTTGACAATCATTCAGGGCCCCGTGCATGGGGTACCCACAACACTGGACTCCTGAAGACAACCCTAAATTGTCCTAATATAGGGCCCCTAGCATGGAACGTCTTTAGGGCTCCTTCTTACTATGCTCAAACTGTTGAAAACTCTGGCTAAACAATGTTCTAAGACGTTCCACGGCTCTTTGCCTATTATGCGCTAGAATCAACCTCTGCTTGAGGCCTTGGGCCCACCCCATCAAGCGACGAAAGCACAGGTCCGAATCTAGACAAGGCTCGCTGAGTTGTTGCACAACGGCCTGCGACAGTTCTGCCACACTCTGTGCGGAGTACATCGGCTTTACGCGGCCAGCAGGGACCTGACATCAACATTGCACGCAGACCAAATATTCCAAAACACTAGCCTTGTCTTTGCTTATGGCAATCGTTAGAGGAGACTATAAGATATTACTTGGTTGTACCTTGGGCTTGTCCGTGCCTGGCTGAAACTTCCTAAGTCAGGACCAAGCAAAAGCAAACTCATTCACAGTTAGCCCTCCCTGAGGTCAAGTACATAACTACCCTGGTATATAGGCGTCTAGGGTTTAGGGTTCAGGGTTTAAGGTACTTTGAGCCGCAATAATTTTGCACTCTCAGGTTTTCTTCCCCAATCCTCCAAAACGAGACTCCTTGCTGCTATGCACCCTGAATTTACCAAACAGAACCATAAGGGTCCAAGCAACCCAGTAGTAGATTGTTTGGGGCCTACATGACTTTGTAGTAGCGCACCTACCACAAACCCTAAACCTACTCTTTAAGCAGTTGGACTCTCAGGGAAGGATGTGAGAAAATGAAGCCCCTGGTCCTGAGAAAGCCCATATGACCTACTATGGGGGTTCTGTTTCTTGGGATGATTGTAATACGGGGCATAGTGGGTCTATATTTGGGCACTGCGCTTTTCAACACTTCCAAATTGCCAACTTTCAGCCCCAAACTTTAAACCGAGGAACCCAAGACCCCTTAATTGAAGAAGATACCATAATTCATATTGGGGATCCAGCGTCCTCCTTCCTTTGGGTATGCTGGGCTCTCTCGGTATGAAGAGCACCTGAACGATTAGATCTGCTATAACTGGAGACTACAGGTGAACAACAGAAGGATTCTTACCAACCCTGGCCCCTAGACCCTAAACCCTTAACCCCTAAACCCTAGACCCTAAACCTCAGACACTAAAACTCTAGGCCCGAACCCCCCAGCCCTCATAGTAATAATAATTTCTATAGTGATAAGAATCTGTAAGAATAATGGTAATATTGTTAATCATAAGCTGTAGTATAGCATAATCACATAAGGATTAGAAGGAAACAGTCTTGGCATCGATTCAGGCTTCGATCCTAAGGCCCATTTCAGCTTCCATCTTCTTGTCCACTTGATCCACCTATTCTGATTTCTTCAAACTTCTAAACATTACCACCCTAAACCTCCGATATCACCTCCAATAACCCCTTCAAAGGGCCCCTTGTATTGCCATTCCCTAAACCCTAAACCCTACCTGCCTCATGCGATAGCTGCCCATGTAAGGGTTGGTCGAGCTTGGGAGAAGCGAGCGGCGCAGAGGATCTGGGACTTCTGGCGGCTCCTCAGCCACTGCAAGAACGGTCCTATCAAATAGATAGAATAGTGGGTTTTATGCAAGTTTATAAGGCTTTACACGGTTTTATAGGGGTTATATAGGGGTAGTGGGACAGCTTTAGGGTTTACAGCCTGTGTAGTGGAGAAGAGAATGGAAACTACTATAGCATATTGGGGTTCTATGGGGATAGTGGAAAAGAAAATGGAAACTACTATATTATAGGATTATATAAGGATTATATAGGAGATTATGAAAGGGTATACATGGGGCTTATACTGGGGATTCTGACAGGGATCCCTTCCCCCACCCTTTATTAAGCACCAGTAGGTTTGGGGTTTAGGACGTAAGGTTTCAGCTTTGGCATGCAGATGTTGGATTTGAGGAATCAATGGTTCGAGGTTTGCACCCTTAAGGTGTTACTCATGGGTCTGTCATGGGTCTGAAGTAAAGAACCCTAAACCTAAACCCTAAACCCTGAAACTCAGTGAAAAGCAGCTTCGGTTGTAAGATTCGCTTTTTTGTTTTTACAGCCTGTCCCCTGCCACCCCCCACCCCCCCCCCCTTAGTGGAGCCCCCCCAGTTTCAGCATCACGCCCCGACCGAGCACGAGGTTGCTGGGCTTAGGGCATAGTGTGATGCAGAGAAAAGGCGAAGGTACCCTGAGCGGCAGGACTCTCCCAGCGCGCCTCCCACTTTCACGCCCAGGATGTCCTTACCTTCAATACTAAAACCCTGAATCCAAAATCCTAAGCCCCAATCCCTCACCCCTAAACCCTAAACTCTAAAATCGTAGGCCATACACCCTAAACACTTAAACCCTTAACCCTGAATCCGAGAGTCTTGGGTTTTCCAGCAGAACATGGGGCAACTGGCTTGGCGGCTCTGCAGGAGGCCTTACGGCAAGCAGCTTTGGGTTGAGAGGGGTTGAGGGTTTAGGGTTTAGGGTGGTTAGACGCTAGGGATTATATGGGGATAGTGGAAAAGAAAATGGAAACTGCTGTATCGTATATAGAGGTTATACAGGGGGGTATATAGGGATAGTGGAAAAGAACATGGAAACTAGTGTTTAGGGTTTGGAGTTACATTGGGATAACAGAAAATAGTGGTACATGTTACTCCTATAATGGAGAATCAAATGGAAAAGAACATGGAACATGAAATGGAAACTGGGGAAATGTAGGGATTGGGCAATAGGGCTATAAAAGGGGTTATATAGGGAGAATGGAAAGAAAATGGAAACTACCACGTCTATGATATTTCATGTAGGGAATTAAAGTCTCAGATCTTTCATGTAGGCAATACCTGAATCTCTGAATACAAGGCACACTCCCAAAAAATCAAGGTGCCCAGGGATGGAATAGCAACCGGAAGTTAAGCAGATTCAAGTGTAGGTTTGGAGGCCCAACAGACACATTTTGCATGGCTTTATGGGGATTACATGAGCCATTTTCTAAACTCCTAGTATACCCCTTAATAACCCCTATACTACTCTCCTCTAAAACCCCCTATATAGCACCCTTTAAGGAGTTTCGACTATAGCTCATACAGGGATCAAAGGTCTTTGGCTTGCCTCTCTCTGCGGTTGGGGCGAAAACTTTAGACTTTGGGTGACAATGTTCCAGGGCAGGTATATGGGACTTTCCCAAAAAAGGGGGCCCTAAGGGATATGTCGGGATTATCAGGGGATTTTGGGGTTCCTTATTTATTTGGGATTATATAGGGATCACTTTGAGAAACGCCCATATCATGAAACAATAGTGATATCGATGATAACTACAATTTTAGGTCATAGGTTGAAATTAGCCCTGCTATACTTGAATGGCAACTTCAGGCAAACCTGACTTGAGATGCAGCTGAACAGGCAAGGCGCCTATGCCACAGCTCCAACTTGCACATCTTATCGAGAAGTAAATCCAGCTTGGCATTCATCTGCTCCTCTATGGACCTTGGCAACTTGCATGCAAATGGCTGGATGAAAGCGTTTGCAGTCTTGGTTCAACTGGCATATGCAGCCAAAAGCCATAAACCTTTCTAGTTGGGAGGCCTATGGACATACAAAGCCTTATATTGGCCAAGTACACCCACCAACTTTGCCTCCCTATTCATGGGGGCTACTCTGGGCGTCCCCAGCACATAGGCCCGCACAAATCTAGGCCTTGGAAGGCACTGTTGGGGGTTATACAGCTTCTTAAGGCTCATTCGGCCTTACTGATTGAGGGTGCAAATATTTGGGGGGCCCACGGCGCAGTAGTCCTACGATCTATTTCGCCTCCTAGACATTAGATTCTTACGCTCACCATCAACCCATGGAGTGAGGAGGACGCAATGTCATCAAGGGTTTCAGGACCTAAATACTAGACATTAAGGATTTTGGGGTCAATTGACCGCCTTTGGCTCAGGGTGTTGCAATATGCACTTCGAGCCCAGGCTATCTAAAGCTTAGCTAGTCGGACCATTACGAACCAAGTTGCCTCTGGGCTTACAGTGTCTTTCCTGCATGCCTGATGTAGGGGCATCAGGCAGAAGCTCTCCGAAAAAAAAGCAAGTCCATCGAACATGCGAGCCTGACATGCCACAGTGCTGTAATACGAGTGTTGCACAAGGTCATATTTTCCTACTCATGTGGTAGTTTCCCAAAATAGTGGGCCCCAATATACTCTAATCCTTATATTTGGGACCCCCGAAAAGGGTGCTCCTAATTTTGCGAAATTCCCATGTTGGCTGACCCGACAGCAGGGATGGGTTGTAGCCGTAGCATACGGGGAACGCAAAGCTGAAGGTCTCACCTCTCGCACCCCGACCCCCCTAAAGGATCCCTTGAATGGAACCTCATAATACTAACCTCCCAATAATTCCCGAGTTACTAGTTGCCCCAAATGCAGCGTGAGGGGGCAGGGTGCATTTTGGGGATCCTTTACCCAGAACCTTGGGAGGATCTAGAAAGCAGAGCCCGCGATATGGTACGCTGTACTACTTTTGGGTAATATCTAGGAACCCAAAAGGGTCATCTGCTTTTCAGATCCTTTCAGGGGTCTGGGTAGCGGATTCTGGGAAGATTGCATGGTGGCAAGAAGCTCGGCCTGAGCAATCCCGCGCTAAACACTGATGGATTCTCCTTACCCACCTCCCCCTACTCTTACCCGCCTCAGTTCCCCGTTCATTAAGCTTAATTCGCTCTGAACCAATTGTTTTTGTGGAAACATATAGGATTAAAGCCCTATTCATGGTTGGGGTAAGCCCTAAAATATACCACTCAGTCAGGTGTGGACAGCGAAATACGTCCTCCGACTGTTCCCCTCCTCTCAATAACAAGCTCCCCCCCCACACCCCAAGAAATGCACCCAATATCGTACCATTGTACAATGTGGGGAATATCTAACATTCGGGGGGAGTGGGAAGGCTCATTGTTTGAGACGGGATCTTTGGATCGACGCTGGAGTACTTGCAAAGTTCGTATCCCCTAGGTCCCCCTGATCATCATGGAGTTTCTGCCGTAAGCGCTGCTACCTCTATCTGCCCTGGAACCCTCCCTTTTTTCTCTCTTAAAGCTGTTTGTTGTTGGTGTCCAATGAACGAAATCTTCAGGACATCCATAGCTTCAAACCCTAAACCCTAAACCCTAAACCCTAAAACCTAAACCCTAAACCCTAAACCCTAAAACCTAAACCCTAAACCCTAAACCCTAAACCGCTCATGCTCCATAGATCCCAGCAGCATCGATCCGCCAGGACCACCGGCAGCGTGCTTCCAAGCAGGCTCGGATGTGTCATCGCAAGCCATGGCGACTAAAAGCTGAAAGCCTCCAAGACCTTCTACCGCAACCCCTCTTGTACTAAGTAAGCGCAGGCCCAAGTTAGGACAAGTTGATATCCGAATAATGGTAAGAATACTAACAGCAATATTCTTTAGACTTATGTTACAAATAGCCTTCACCTTTCTCACAATATTGCCTACCTAGTAGTTTTTGTATCTCATGTTCTGGTCCCAGAATCCCCGCATGAATAAATGGCTTCCACAATAAAGGCTGAAAAGGACATCTGGGTGAAGCCCATGCGATTTGGGTCTAGGGTTTAAGCTCTAGGGGAACAGAAACCTTGAACGTAAGACCGCTCATTTCTGTTGGTTGTATGGGTCCATATTTAAGGGAAAGTCTGAAAGCCTCAAACCCTAAACCCTAATTTTCTTTTTTTATTTACGTGATTTGCGGCTCTGCAGCTAGACCCTGCTAACCACAATCGCTTCACAAGTGAGCCCAACTTCCCCCATCTCTGAGCCCAAAGCCTGAAGGTTTTTGGGTTTAGGGCTTAGGTTTTCAGGGTTTTAGGGTTTAGGGTTTTAGGTTTACGGGCTTAGGGTTCAGTTCTAGCTGGCTAGTCCAAGTTACTGAGTTCCCTATGCCACAAGGTGTACATCTTTTGTATTCTAAGAGGATTATAGACCTTTTCAATATTAGATCACTAGCCCCTAAACCCTAGTCCCCTAAGGGATTTTGCAGCGGCTGCGTTAGGGATCTATTCCTCTATTCCTTACTAACAGCCACCCAGAACCACGAAAGAATCCCCCAAGATGCAACCCACCAAAACTATCACCCGGCTTAGGCGAGACCGTGCCAGTATTGCTACTATCTTTCTCATTATCCTTACTAGAACTATTATGCTATGATTACTATAGGTACTAATACTGCTATTCCTTCAGTTCATTGCAGTACGTGAACCCTTGACTGATGAGCCAGGCAGTAATGGCTCTACTGTTTCTGACTTCCGTAGCATAACGATGTATTCGTGATGATCAGTGCTGTCACTGCTACTAGGAGCATGAGAAAGATTGGCGGTTTTGGTGGTGTCGATTGTGGTTGTGGTGGTGGCGGCGGTGCTGGTCGTATTTTTCGTCATCGTTGTCTGCATCGTTGCCGCCATGTTTGTGGAAGCAGAAGCAATAGCTGCTGCAGGAGGGAAAGGAGAGGAGCAGCTGCAGTAGCGATAGTTCAGCATCATAATGCAACTTAAATATGAATGGTTGTCATCATCATACTGGTAACACCTACTAGGCTACTAACAGTAGGCGTGCCAAAGCGGCCTTCCGGCTTCAAAAAAAAACTCATCTTTACAACAAAAGTAACAGCGTGACGACCTAGCGCTCCAGTCATGTAGTCGCATGCTGTAGTCACGACGACAGAGCATTCCAACAGCACGGTAGCGGCACAAGCAGTTCTGGATATCCAAGAAATCATTCCACTACAATATTAAGGATTTTGGCGCCAGAAGCCCAATTCGCACAACACTCTGCCAAATGATGTGTTACGGCCATGTGGGTGGTTGTCAAAACTATGATCCCTTTTTGGGCTCCCTAAATATGAGGTGCCGTATTATAATAGGGAATTCAAAAAGGGACCATAAATTTGACAACCACCCATGTATGGGTCTGGAAGACGCAAGGCAGACCATGTGTTAGGGTGTGAGCCTTTTGGGGTTTGGCAGACCCGAGCTCTTGAACTAAAGTGTATTGGGCTCTCTGGGAAGTGACATGGGCTGTAATCTAAATTTCTAGAATCCCCCTTCATAGTCCACTACTTCCCTATATAATATCCTTTAAGGAGTTCAGACTATACGTACACATGATTTCTGGCAAGAGTCGGCTTGCTCCCGAACGCTACTTGGAGGTTCGTTGGGATTTAGCAGTCCTTGTAACTTGTAACCGGGTCATAACCCGATGCCGTTAAGGAAGACTACGCGTTGGGCTAGAAGTCTGGTTATCAGTAGTTGCGAAATCCAATGCCCCTGCAGGTCCCGTAAACCCCTGTTTGTACTTGCGCAAAGCAATCCTGCCAGCCTGAAGCCTCATTACCTAGGTTTTCCAGTAACCCTATAATAAGAAGGAGACCGCAAAATAAAAAGGGTAAAAGGGTACTACTAGGGTGCCTAGTTACTCTATGAGGCTTGCACAAGAAGACTGCTGCACCATACTGATGCTCACCGGTCCCGTTTTCGTCAGGAGAGGTCTTAAAGCATGAGAACTCCAACCTGGAAAAGGGAAGATCCCCAACTACCCTCGTTGTCCTCTAAACCCTAGACCCTAACCCTAAACCCTAAACCCTTCTTTCCCAAGATTAACCTTCCCAAGATTAACCTTGAGGTTCATCTTGGATTTTAATACTGCTACAAAAGTCCAAAGTTACTGAACAGGTAGAATATACAGGCATGCGCCCGTAATTTGCCCATCCAAACACATGACGAAGAAGGAGAATGCGAGAACTCAAAGGTTTCGAAAACCCGGTTCAACCCTGGAATGCTCCCAAATAATCCTTGTAAACACCCTTTACCTTGGGTTCTGCACTCACCCACTAACAGTCTATATTAGGTGTCATATTAAGGGCTCTATATAGTTATATTATAAGTATTATCCAACTGTTCATGAGTGGGGGCAGTACCCAACCCATACCCCGAGTGCCCAAGTGCCTAAGCTTCGGGGCCCAAGTACCAATTATCAGCCCATTTGAGTCCAGGTTGCATGCCATACCTGGACTCGTAGGCCTACATGCTGGATATTGTTCCCACAGTGGCCATTATAGACAATAATTTCCAGCATATTTTTCCTTATCGACTTGCAGGACCCCCAAACCCTTTCCCAAAGGACCTTCAGATCAACCCCATACCTCCAAAATCCTAATCCCTATAAACCACAGGATAAACACGTTTTCCAATCCATTTTCCATCTCCTTGTCCATTTGAATCTCCATTATTACTGGATAAAGAAGCCAAACTCTAAACCGCAAACCCATCCCGAGTGACCGACGCGCTGCTGTAGGTAAGCAGCCTCGCGGAGAAGCCCTTCAAGGCTTCTGCCACATTTACCTCCTGGTAGTGTTTTCCCTGGGCTTCTCGAGTGCCAAATTTTTTGGTTTGTAGGTACCTGATACAATTCAGATTAGGGTATTTGGGGCCTAAACGATCTGCAAACCCTAAACCCCTCAAGCCCATATAAACTTACCAGTACTTAGGGTTCTCAAATGACCTTAGTCTCGAGATCCAAGAATTACAGTAAACTCAAAATGACACTTCCAAAACCTAAGTAATGATAATAAACCCCAGACCCTAAGGTCCCTGAACCCTGAGTGTTTGAGAGCTTCTCAACATCTTGGCCCGCAAAGGCTCCGAAAGATTCCCAAATCGACAAAGTGCTATCATCCACCCCCCCTAATTAAAACCCCCCTCCCTAGTATTAAATACGTGCAGTACATTATAATATACCACATTGAGAGTATTTCATATTAGTGGCTGTTGGGGGGGTCTCTTCTTAGGGGGAGGGGATTGTTGTAGGGGACCCTCACAAGGGACATGGACTATTTGAGGCAGCTCCACGAGTCTTTATCATGGGCATAGCATGGGTGGCTAGTGGGTTGCTCTGTATTTGGAGGTTCACAGGACCTAGTAAGTACTTGAAACTGGGTTATAACCCTATATCCGCGGGGCATCTCCAAATAAAGCCACGTAGTGGGATTGTAATAGGGTTTTGATTCTAGCGATAAGTCGTTTGTACTTCCCCTGGACCTCCAAGTAGAGCCTTTGTTTGGAAACCTTCTTGTGACCATTGCATTTATCGAGTAGACTTCGTAAGACTTTGTTGCTAACCCTCAAACCAGACACCCTTACAATTCTAAGCCCAAAGTTTCAAACACTGCCTAAACCTCCCAAGTACCATAGTAAGAGCCATCGACCCAGTATTCTGCAAAGGTGAAAGGCTAGCATCACAAGTATGTCTGATGTCTAGGTAGACCCGACTGTGTATGAAGATAATCTTGCACCACCTTATATACTTACCAGTGCTTAAGGGAGAATGGGAGGGTTGTATCCCTAGAACAATCCCAATATACTTCCCATATATACCCCTTTAAGAGTCCCTAAATTCACCCTCCATTCCCCTTTAAGCATCGGTAGGTATACCAACCATCCTAGGCATCGACCTCCCTGAACCCTAAAACGTACACCTTTCTGGCAGGCCAGTCCTGATGAACCACGGCCCGATAGATGCTGGAGAGGGTGCCCAAGCAAAGCATGCAAAACCTCTTGGTAGTGGAAAAGAGTGCATGGGGCGCGTTTTGGAGCGGGTCGCTGTTTGTGGGTGAAACTCCTCCCAGTGAAGTAAACGCAAAAGAATCCTAACACCAGACAAAGCGGCAGAAACACACATCCTCATGACAGTCACAAGACAGCCTGACAGTAGTAGCCAATGGTTTAGGGTCTAGAGCCCAGTACTGCTGGAGTGGCCATACTGTTTATAACCACATGACTAACTCACGTCCCTTGAAAGGTTGTCTTGAGAATCCAAAAAAGCAAGGGACGCTGAGGCCCCAAGTATCAAAATAATGTATATATGGAGCCAAGGCGCCAATATGTGTATATAGGAGCCCGTCGGGGCCCAAATTATCTATGATTTGAAACTCTCCTTGGAGTGACAAATGGCTTCCCTTTGAAAATGCTCACGTACCTTCTGGATGAAACATCTGTATCCAGCACTACTTGGAAAACCTTAGGGGGCATTCCCCGCGGTGGTAGTGGTGGTTGAGTTACCTGAGTGGCCCTGGGAAAAATTTCCTTTACAAAAAGGGACACTTGGAGAACGCCCTAAACCTAGACCACTTTGCTAGACATCTGAACACCCAACCAGACCCAGAGAGCCCAACATACTGATCCTTGTTTCGGGTGCAGGTTTAGGGATCTACCTTGTATAGCCTGCATGATATTAGGATCCCGAAAAGGTCTTCAAGTATATTCCTTGAGTGGTACGTGAGATCATACTAGGACCCCACTGTAATTTGGGCTCCTGGGGAAGAAGTGAATACCCTGTGGCTGAGATGCTGATTGCTAGTGTGGGATGAAGGACTGGAAAAGATCATGGCAACTACTTTAGAAGAGGTTCAAAGGGATACTCACATGAAAAATAGAATGAAAACGTTAGGTAGGGAGCATATACGAAATCAAGGAATGCAAAAGAATGTGGAAACTACTTTGGCGCTTGGGGTCTAGGTTTGGGTCTGAGGGTAAGTAGGGTGGTAAGTAGGGAGTGAAAGAATGGAAGATAGAACTTCCGCAAAGCCCAAACTCACAATATTGGGGATAACACAGGAGCTACTAGAGGCCTCCATTCTTCCACTTGCTAGCAGCATAATCAGTGACGATGAGATGATGGCCTAGCCCCCTAAACCCTAAACCCCTAAACCTAAACCCTTAAACCCTAAACCCTTAAACCCTAAACCCAAAACTCTTACACTCTGAACCCACTTGGAAGGCCTTCGCCCCGGACACACTTAAACGCAAATGCACGCAAGGCTCTAATATATATGAAAACAATCAAAACATCATTTCAAGCCCCTGTCCTTTAAACCGGGCCCACATGAGCCATAGTCTAAACTGCTAGCATGCTTTTGATAATCCCTAAACTAGTTCCCTATATACTCCTTTCTAAGGAGTTTAGACTATGGATGACATGCTGTTCCATGTTCGTTTCGGGGGCGGGTTGCAAAAAGTCTAGCCTCTGATACATCCTAAACCTTCAACCCCAGTATTCAAAACCTACAACCTGGCAGTTGCCGCAGAACAAACAAGTTCAGGCAGTCCAGTGGCTCGAGTTATTGGAACACGGGTTCATGATTTAGGGATTAAGATCCAGGGTTTAGGGTTTAGGATTGAAGTCCTAGACATGATCATTTTCCAAACTTCTGCATTCCCGGGTGTGTCCCAATACCCAACTCTTGGAACATGTGCTCCAGGACTCTCATGGCTCCCCAAAAGGGAAGAAAAACAAATCCAAGCACAAGGCCAATAGGTGATGAGAACCGGGAACCTTGGGCATCAAGGGCAAATAGGGGTTTAGGGTTTAGGGGTTTGGGGTATTAGGGCTTAGGGGTTTAGGGTTTAGCCATACAGGGGTTTGAGGTTTTGGGGTTCACCGTTTTCGGGTTTAGGGTATTAGGGCTTAGGGTTAGGAGCCCTTGAATGTTGGTGACGAACATTTCAACTTCATATTGAGTTCAGGTACATATACACAAGCTATTTGGCATGCTGTGCAATAACACCCCTGGGCCCCATGCGCTCTTTAGGACTGAGGGTTTGGGAGTTTTCGGGCTTCAAGCTGGATGTTGGGGGTTTATGGCTTAAGGGGGACTAAAGTCTATTCCCATGGCCAACGCCACAACCTGGAAACACTATGGGCCGCCTCAGTACATGGGCCCGACGAAGTAAGGCTTTGTTAGGGACTGTAAGGGTATGAGTTTGTGGGTGTGCATTGGTGGGGCCATGGAAGTCGTATGATAAGCCGGAAGCCCCATAAAAAACCACAGGCTCTCATGTGTCTCAAAAGCATGTAATCTTGGCCTAGATTCCTGCATGGGTACCTTGGGCCAAAACGATCAGGTATCTAGGCACTCGAACCCCACATGCAAAACCATAACCTCTACATCTTAAATCTAAACTCTTGAAGCCTGCATCCCCAAAGCCCAAAACAAACTTCAGGGTCATGAGAGAGCCGACAAGGCGCTGAATCCATAGAAGGAGCGCTGACAGGCTTCGGATCAGAGCCTGCCAGTTTTTGTTTTGAATTTGTTTTGAGTGGTGATGCGCTTGTTTAAGCAATAAGGGGTTTTCGGTAACCCCAACCCCTGTTGTAAGCATCAGGTGATAATCGCAGGGCACTTGTTTGGCGAGTAGGCGTTATAAACAACCTCTTATTAATGGGGATATGCTTGGAGATTCATGCGACTTAGGAACTACTCATAACTGGGATGTAACCCTACACATAACTGGGAGAACCCCTTATACGGCCGTATGGATTTACGTAGTTACTACATCTCATGAGCCTCTAACTGATCTAGGGTAGAGGAGCTTAGGATCTAGGGTTGGGGGGCTTACAATCTATGGTTACGGGATTGTGGACTTCGGGCTATAGCATTCAAGGCTTAGGGCAGAGTTCAGGGTTTAGGGTCCAGAGTTTAGGATTCGGGGCGCAGGCTTTGGGTTTACAGTTTCGCGTTTAGAGTGTAGACTGTGGACTTAGAATTTAGGGCGTAGGGTCTGGGGTTTAGGGTTCAACGGGAAAATTGCATTGGCTGCTTCTGCTTCGGGACCTCGGCAGACATATACCCATATGTATTATATATATGTATATACAAATAAATGTATATGTAGCACACAGCCGGGCCGCTGAAATACTACGCAAAGATTAGTGTGTTTGGACGTTGACTGCCCAAAAGGTGTGCCGTGTAGATACTGAGCCTGGTACTGAGGTATGGACAGCAAGCCTGCATCGCTCTAAGCCCTAACCTCATCGGTGGTTCGTAGGGAATATAGGAATATAGCCCCTACATATTCCCTACATAATATATTCCCTTGTTCTAAGAACCAGTAAGTAAACCCGGAACACTAACTCGGTGTAGAAGCACAAGATGTGGTAAGGCAAAATCAGCCCCTGCCCTGCGACGTCCTCTCCCCTATGCTTGGGTTCCAGGGTTTGACAAACCGTAAGTCCAAAGAAGCCGCATGGGTAAATCAAATAAGCCCAAGTTCCCCTAAACCCTAAGCCCTAAACCCTGACCATCGGTTCTAGATCCCTAGAGGTCCTCAAACCAACATAGAATCTATTCTCGTTCTAACTAAAGCCCTAAACCCCTGCAGCCCGAATCCCCGAAGCACCCTCACTGACAGCGGACCTGTTCCTTCACGAAGTAGAAGGACACTGTATAACATTCCACTGTTCCCTAATGTATGGGGTTTAGGGTTTGGCCTGTTCCTCCATGAAGTAGAAGGAGCCAGACTTCCGAAATCGGACTTGGATGCCTCGCGCTTCATCAATCCTGCGAGGGCTCAGTCAGCAGGCGGAACTGCTTAGGTCCGATGCTTAGGCAGGGGCAGGTTTGGGGCTCCCTTAGGGCTTTCAAGTTACGGTTGTATTCAATATCTATGGTTGTATACGGATTATATAGGGAAGGAAAGTAGCGAGCACGGCAAACAAATTTCAAGCCTCCCGCTGTAACGCGGTGCTGCTCAGATTCTTACAACGGTCCTCGGGTGTCTGAAAAATCTGGCATGGTATACCATCTCTCCCTTACTCCCCATCCCAAAAACCAAGGCAACATCATCCACAAATAATCCTGAACCAAGCTAAGGCAAAGGTCTTCACCACTCCACAGAAAGAGTGGTCTATTCAGAATGGGCAACGCCTCCACTTGGGGCGTTCCCAAAATTTGGATCCCTGTTGGGGGTGTCCCTGTAGGCATGATTACAGCATTTGGGTAAATATGCAGTGCGGGTTGGAGAAACCAACTTCTTGATAACTGTCAGTGTCATGGCTGTCCATCCACTGGATAGACGTGGTACGGAACGCGGTTTAGGGTTTAGGGCTCCCCAGGCCTTACAGAAAGCGCTTTGATGTTCCCCAAATGTCTTAACGTGCCCTGAACGAATTCCGGCTACGTCGTGCGCAGTCCCAAGGCGGCCGCAGAACCCTGAACCACAAATCCAAAACCCTGAGCCCAAAACTTAAAACCTAAGCCCCTAACCGTAAACTCTCCCAAATGAGGTACAGTCAAAACCAATAGTATCCCTCAGTAGCCCCAAAAATACTCCCCCATATACCCCGCGAAAAAGAGTTAAGACTATAGCTCATATCACTCATATCACATCTTCCAGGGCTCAAAGAGCCTTACCTTGGAAAAACATGATCCTGTCAAAATGGGGGGTTTCATATGTAGGGGCCCACAATAAACCCAGCAGACCATACTCCTTATTCCATGGACGCCAGAACGCCCCCCACCCTCCCCCTCCCCCTCCAACTTGGAAATATCCAAAGGGCAGTTTCCAGCGCATTTTCCGGTAAGAACGGAAATGGCAATCAAAACTGATGCTCTCTCTCTCTCTCTCTATACGTATATAGACATATCCATATGTGAAGAGCTTTTCTCAAGATTTAGGGATGCTCCTGTCTGACCTTGGTACTCTACAGCTTCCGCCGCATCAAGTCTTGATGTATGCAAGGACGCAGCTTTTTCCGAACGCTTTTCCTGCAAGCGGCACGCCGCTGTCGTCATAAGCTAGGCATCCTGTCTAAAGAGGGCCCTGCACCCTGAGTTTGCCAGTTCTTCTTCCTTGGCAGGTACAGGTAGAGTATGAAACTTTAGTGACTCTACTGTAATCCGAAACAGAAGACGCCAGGGGCCGCAAGTATAAGCCAGTCACAATTTCAAGGTCTGCCAAGACCTCTTCCCCCTCATCGTAATTGTGAAGTTCGAGAACATTGTGCGTACAATCTGCGCACTGAAGGTACAGCCCTTTATGACTTTACTTGACAGGACTAAACCTCAAAATCGTTTTAAGATACCTCGCTACAGAAGGCATACTGTAGCTATTTCACCTCAACTCCCACAAAGCTCGCGTTTAACATATCGACGACTGGGGGGGATATGCGTACAAAGCTAGTTAAGGGCAGTAATACCAATCACCGCCCCAACAGACAATTCCATCTTACAGAAAACCAACCTTCAGGGTGCAGTTGCCATAGTCTATTGTTTCAAGAAACGGGCGTCCCAAAGCAGGAAGGGGATTTTCACCGCCCAATTCCCCGGAGGTATTGACACGGTGGTAGTGCTGCTTTGGGTAGTGCCTTGCGTCGTACTTGGAGTCGTGCTTGGAGGTGTGGTCGTTGTTGTGCTTGGTGCACTGGCCTGAGCTCATGCAGCTTAGTAGGACGTGGCTCCTTGAAGGGAATGGCGAGGAGAGGAAACATACCAGCAATGGTCAAAACACAAGAGTTCATGGTCTCTGAAACAGAAGATAAAAGTTGCAGCATAATTATGCGTTCTGTCTTTATCTTCCTCCTTGCTCCTGCCGTCGCTGCGGCAACCAGTAGCAATAGAGGGCCATTTACAAAGACTTCCGGCTTTGGCGTAGGCCCTATTTTCCAAGTACATGAAAAATCATATCCTCCCCACTGCCACTTCTTTTACCATTTTCTTGTCCACTTGTTTCTCGGTTATTTGCATAATATCCCTATATACCTCCATAATGATATATATATATATATATGTGCCGTATATATATATATGTAGATGTAAATACATCTATATACCCGTTTCGGCCTAAAGTGTTTGTCTTCAGGGCCGGCAAGGCCACGACTTGCTTAAGGCCTTCTGCCTTATAGAGTCTCGTGAGATAAGGGCATTTCGGAGACTGTCAGTTGGGTTTAGGGTTAAGGGTTGAATGTCCGGGGGGAGCTCCTGAAGGCCTTTTGCGAACAAATGTTCAAAGTAATTCAAAGGTCCCATGAACCTGCAAGTAACATCCCAAACGGGAAAAACATTGTTTGAACCAAAACCAATGGGCTATAGCCTAAACTCCTTCAAGGAGGTTATATAGGGGATTATATCGGGAAGTATTCTACTAGGAGTTTAGACTAAAGCTAAACGGGAATCTAGTCTATTCGGAAGGTGTAAGTCTGCAGATCCCGAGTGGTTGAATTTCTATCAGCATCTGGGCGTCGGTTTTACAGAATAATCGTCATTCTTTGGCCTAGCTTGCTGTAGATCAAAACTGAGACGAGATTCAATTGCACCAGAACTGGATTTGGCTACTTCGGAAATCTAGAGACCAAATAAACCAGAACAGACTTCGAGAGCACGGTCTACAAAAGGTTCTATGTGGGCTTTCACGGGATAATCTTCCTGGTTTCCCTTTTATTTTCCATGATCCTCATATAACCCCAATATAACCCGAATATTACCCCAATATACCATTATATGGAGATAACGGAAAAGAAATGGAAACTGTCATAGTGGGGGCTTCTAGAGTACGTGTGGAGTTTGTGGCAACTCTCTTGGTTCTTGCATGTTGCATCTGCGTCACATCACATGAGTGCTAGCTACGCAGGGGCCAGCGAACCCTAAGGGTCCAAGTTCCTGGATAATAGATAGTGTATTGTTTATGGTTGGTGCCAAAAGTAAGACTTTGGGAACCCATTCAGACCCAGATTCTGTACTATCCAGGTATGTAGATCTTCATCGGAGAATCTAGCAGACCCTCAACCTCTGTATTACATTATCTGTCTTACATCATGCTTAAAAGGCCTAATGCCTTAGTGCCCGGGTCCGAACCGTGGCTTAGGGCTCAGGAGTGAAAGTTTGCAGTTTGTGGGGTTTAGGATTCAGGGTTCCTGTATAGGCATATGGGGGATTGTCAAAATTATGTTCCCTT
>CAJNIZ010030924.1:56533-73552 GCA_905231905.1 Symbiodinium pilosum
CCCTGACCCTCCAAGTACACCCTCATGGCATGTGCGGCTTATGGCAAGGTGCTACGCCTACAGAAGGCTTTGGTGGTCACCGTGCACCATCTTGCATAACTAGCTTGGGGCTTTGGATGTAAGGTACTAGAAAGACATGAGGGTCTCCCAAAATGAGGGATGCCTTGCTGGGAATCCTCTGATAGTGTGGGTTCTCCTAACCCACCCCCCTCCATATTTCAATTCCCCGGAAGGTTCCCCCCCATAATTTGCTCAGCTCACCCAAGATGAGGCTATTCGAGGGGCAGCCGTGGGGCAGGAGTAATATGGAGGGTTTAGGGTTTAGGGAGTGGTTAGGAGGCCATAGCATGCGCAGGAAGGACAATGCTCATGACGACTGCAACATGCTTTTTCTTTATCAGCCCTGGGCACGCACACCCATTTCATTGGCTAAAGAATTACCAGCGTGATGGTAATAGTGAAGCCCACGGGAAAAGACAACTGAACATTATCTGGAAGCTGGGCTTCTCATATGAGCTATAGTTTAAACTCNNGACTATGGCTCATATAGGGATTGTTACCCATGTTAAGGTCCGAGGTTTCTTCTAGAACTTTAGCATAGGGTTCTTCAAAGAAACCTCCAAATGATATGGGTAGATATCCAGGATTCTGCACCGAAGTCTGTAAACCCTGAACCCTCGAACCCTANNAAACTCTAAAACCCTGAACCTCAAAACCCTAAACCCAAAAGTCTATAGACATCTTCCCCATCCGAAGCCTCTGCTTGACCTAATGTGTTTAGGAGTTAGGGTTTTAGGGTAGGAATGATTCTTGGATGCTCCCCCATCACTCCAGTTCAAGGTACTACAGGGGCCTAAATGATTGCCAATATCATTTTGAAGTCCATTTGATGTACCATAGAGTCTAATTATATAAGGAATATGGAAATTATTCAGGCCCCTCTATACCCTAAACCCTAAACCCCCTAGTCGGCGGCAAGGCTTCTGTGGCTGCCGTCGTCTCCTTTGTCTCCTTGGGTTCCCCGTAATGTCGGTGCACCTGCACTCGCGGGTTCCCCTGCCAGGCCCCCCCATACCCTAAACCCTAAACACCCCATACTAAACTTGCGCCCCTCCTGATTAGGGTTCTTGAGAGGTAATCTAAGTCAGCCATGTAATCAAGTGGAGCCCGCGAGGCAGTATGGGCCGGGAATTGCGGGAACACATGAACTCTTGTCTGAAACGTTTCAGCTGAGGGTTTGGGCGCTATCCCCCCCTAAACCCCAGACCCTGTAGTCTCCACAGCGGAGAGCTTAGCGTACCTGGTTTAAGACTCGAATTCGTCCAAGAATGAGGCGTTCAGAGACGGAGGATACTGGTTCGTTCCATTACTGCTATTATTCCTACTATACTATTACTACTCGTATTCCTACTTTTAATCCTATTATTGCAATTCTGAATTCTACTATTATTACTATTATGATTTAACAAAGCCGTATAACTAGGGAATGCACAATGAATCATTGCGGGAAATCATATGCCACAAGCCAGTGTTAAGAACCCTAGTAGTCTCGGGCACATTCCGTACTTGGCTGGCCTTTAGTTGCATTTGCAGAAGAGTATACAATTCTTAGGAGTCCTTCTTTCTGAAATCGAGCCGGAAAATTTTCGAATACCCTCAACGCAAACCCAGCCCGCATCAAGGGGTTTCCAAACCTCGTGGTGGTCCACATATATGTACTATTTACGTATATAGATATATATATATATATCTATAGATGTATAAATAGATACATGCATACATTACATGGAGGAGTGTTTCAATCAATCCTCACCCAAGGGCCTCGCGCTGGAAACGGCTCGGCCTTTCGGCCCCTACGCTGTGCAGCAGCATCCTTGCTTCAGGCACAAGACATTGTAGAATTCTTTAATCCACCCCCCCTCCCTCCGCCCAATAACAAAACACCCCTGTTTGGTACTGTCATAGAACAGGACGAATATCTATTTTTTTCGGGGGCGGCGGGGGAAGGGGGGTGTTGCTGGGGGCGAGGACTCTGCTGAGTTCCTTGACCAAAACTGACCTTTTAACCAAGTTATAGAGCACCAGAATGTGTGTGTAGATGGGCGCATCATCGGTTTCTGGAGGCCCCTCCCTCGGGTGTTGTGATATTTTGAAGCGTTAACGGTGGCGAATCGGGCTGGGTATGGTGGATGGAAGAATCTTCACTTGGTGCCCCCAGCTCCGTTCCGACGCGAATATCATCTTCCCAAAGGGCTTGCAGCTGGAACCGGATGAAAAATTGGCTTCTTGAGCGTAGACAATTCGTAATTCATGTGTCCCACTTTTATGGCAGGCTGTGGAAAAAGCCTAAGCAGTAAATTGAAACTCTGAGCTCGAAACCCTAAACCCTAAGGACTGCACCAGGTTTGCAAGAGCCCCAAGGGTTCGAGGTTCACTTGAGGGTCCGCGCACCCAATTGTTCATATAACTTGGGCCCAAAACAATTATGATGTAGGAATTTCAGGGCGAAATGATCCCTACATCTCAGGTATTTGAACCCTTTGGGGTTCTGGCAGTTTCTAAGAGCGCTTTTGGACGCTCTCTGGTTCAGCTGCCAGACCCTCAAGGAGCTCAGGGGTTCACATGTGAGTCATACCCTCCCAAAAACTAACATGGAAACCCAAAAAGGGCCCAATAAAGACTACAGTGCTTTTAAAGGGGGGCTATATGGGTTTTCATGTTAGTTTGGGGGAGTGTAGTCTCCTTAAAGAAGATTATATATTTGGAGGACCCCCGCACCTGTAATAGTGACCACAAACAGAAGCACCAGAAATGGCACCAGCAAAATGCAGTAAAATGGTGCCATGGCTGATCACACCTCACCCTGAAGCCTTCAGGGATGGGGTTGGGTGGGGTTCCTGGAAAACTAGCAAAACGCCAGCCAAAATCACCTGGCAGGGAGGGGTGGGTGGGGGGAAGGGTGGCAGTGGGGGGGGGGGGGTTGGGGGGCGGGGTGGGTCCAAACAAAATCATGGAGGCGTGGGCGGGGGCCCAGGGCCTCCAGGGCCTCCCGGGCCTTCCAAGGGCTGGACGTTGTCATCTGTCATTCTCTTGCCGGCAGACCAACAGGTGACACTATCTCAGTGTCAGCACTTCTGCCAGGGGCCTCCAGGCCTCCCAGAACCCCCACCACCCCCCACCATTCTTCCTGCTTGTGCGCCTGAAATCCGATTGGATTTCCTGGTGCTACTTTTGTGTTGTGTGTTTAGTACAAATCCTAGTTTTGAACTATTACAGGGAGGGGGGTCCTCCAAAATTATATCGGGGATTATGTAGAGGAGTATTGTACGGGTTATTCAGGGGGGATACTAGGAGTTTAGACTATATGAGCCATAGTCTAAACTCCTAGTATCTCCCTTGGTAAGGCCTATAATGCTCCTCTACACATTCCCCTACATACCCCCCTTTAAGGAGTTGAGACACTAGCTCATGTGGGGAGTGAGGCTTTACGGGCGTTCCCTATTTAGGATTCTACGGGATTATCTTCAGCTTCCAGATGAGTTCAAGTGCTTTCAAGGATTTAGGGTCTAGGGTTTAGGATTTAGGGGTGTAGGGTTGTGTAGTGCAGGCTCGGAGGGAGGGACAGCTTGCCGGGTTTTAGAGATGGAAAGGGCTCGGATGGGCTACATTTTTTGAATATTACGAAAATTGCACCTGCTAACCTAAACCCTAAACAGTTACACCCTAATTCCCTAAACTCCTAAACGCAAAGCTCTAAACTCTTGAACCCTGAGCCCTAAACCTTAATCACTGAAGCCCTAAACCCTTACACCCTCAACACTTTAACCCTAAACACTTTAACCAAACACTTTCCTGGCACTCTCTCAGAGTGATGATCAGACATGTGAGGAGCTTGCAGGCTTTGCTTGCTGTAGTCTTTAAGCCCCTGCATGACATAGGGTTTAAGGCGTATTTAGGGTCAGGGTTTAGGGTCACATGAGCTATAGTCCGAACTTCTAGAATCCCATTGAATAAGCCGTATATAACCCCCTTTAATGAGTTTAGACTACAGTACAGATGATAAAGATAGAAGGTTGGGATACGTGTTAAGATTACTCAATTGCTTGCCCGGCAGAATGAACAAGACCCTTGTCATCCCCCACCTTCCAACAAGCAGGACCGCAAAGCTTAAAGCAATAATCCATTCCACCTTACAACAATCCCTAATTCCCCCCTTCAGGTCTAGGGTTTGGTGTGTAGGGACTGAATAAGGAAGATTCCCCCTACTATGCGGTAATACCTTCTTATAGGGGTTTCTAGTGGAGCCCCAAATCCCAAAACCCCAAACCCCCAAAACCCTAAACCCCAAACCCCAAAACCCTAAACCCCAAACCCCAAAACCCCAAAACCCGAAAACCCTAAAACCCCAAACCCCCCAAAACCCTAAACCCACTCAAGACATGTCAGGCGTCCACAGGAGAGCTGCGAGACATCCCAGGGAGCTGGCCCTCATCCTGGGGCTATGGAAGTCCTGACATTAACAACACGAAGTGTCCTTGTTGAGCTTGGGCCCGAGAACGGCGGATTTACGGTTTAGGGTTTAGGGGATGTATTGGGGTTTTATAGGATTTGCATAGGGTGTATGTAGGGTTTTGGGTTTAAGGTTTAGGGCTATATAAGGATTCTATGGGGATAATGGACAAGGACATGGAAACTATCATATTACAGGGCTTCTATAGGGCTTGGGGCTGAGGTTTGTATAGGATTCGAGGCTTGACTCGAATTTAAGGCGCAGGCTTTATGGCTCGGGATTTAGGTCGAGTTTGGGGCTTTGGCTTCGTTTAGGGCTTAGGATTTACATTGGGTGTATAGCATCAGTTTTCAGGTCTAGAATATTTTAACCCAAGCATTTACATGTTCTGATGCGGATTCTTGTTGTAAGGAATTTGAAGGCTTATAGTTGAATGCCTCCCAAGGTTCTCAGGTATACAATTTTGATCAGGTCACAGCTGCTCGCTACAAGCAACATGGCTAATGACTGAAACGACTTTTGGTACCCTTGCTTTCGGTCACGCCCTGATTCGGAAACTAAAAGCCCTGGTTCAGAAACTTGAAACCTGATTCGAAACAAAAAAAACCCTGAGTCGGGAACTCAAAAGTCTGTTTCGGAAGCTACAAAACCGGATTCGTAAACTATCACCCCCTGATCCCCAAGCCCAGCCTCAGCTTACTTTCTGAATCGGGGACTTGCAGTTTCTGAATCGCGGGCTTTAGTTTCCGAATCCGGGATTTTTAGTTTCTGAATCGGCAGTTTTTTTTTCTGTATCGGGATATTTTCTAGATTCTAGTTTCCTTCAGTGAGGATGCTAGTTTGTGAGTCGGGGTTCGTTGCTTCCAAATTACTGGTTGTTAGTGGGGACTGGAGGACGAATCCCTACAGTAACACCATATGAGCTATAGTCACTCCTTAGAGGGGGTTATATAAGGGATTATATCGGGGACTACTATAGAGGTTAGGAGGGGGGATGCTTGGAGTTTTGACAATGGCTCATATTGTCTCCAATATGCTCGTCGCTTCCCTTTTTCGTTTTCTAAACACTTAGCCATAAATAGTAGCTTGCAATTGCTTTTTCCATTCCTGCACCTCTACAAACGACGACTCGACCAAGTCACAACATCAGCCACGCTCATCAAACCCCAAATGGTCGTTGGCTATCTAGGAATGAAGGGATGTATCCTTATAATAGTCTCTCTATATTAACCCAGTACAGTAGTTTCCATTTTCTTTTCCGTTCCTTCATTCCCAGCTAACCAAAGGCCAGCAAATCCAAAGATTTCTCTGCCGCAAGAACCCCCAACAGGAACCAATACAGAGGCGGAACAAGATTTTGGTGGTAGTCCATGACACGGGTAGTTCCCAAAATTGGGCTCCCATTTTGGTACCCCCACATATTAGGTGCCGTAATATGGCCTATGACAAAAAGGGGCCCACAATTTTGAGAACAACCCAAATGGATCTATGGGGACTGCAAAGGAGCAGGGTTTGCCAAGGCTGAGATCCCTATGGTGCACCCGAAAGCTTGGGAAGTGTGTTGTTTTCTCTGAGCGGGCTAGGGAGTGACCCTAAGCACGCAAACTTTGTAACCCTAAAACCTAACCCTACACTGCCAACCTCTTAAAACTTAAAGCCCCAAACCCGAAACTCTAAAACGCCCAAAGCGGATGGTGGAAGTCGGACCGAAGGCTTCCATCCGTTCCCAGAGGCTGCTCCACCTGAAGCTAGCCCAGAGAGCCCAATACACTTTAATGTAGGGATATTCTTTGAAAGCAAATCAAGGATACGCAAAATCTGGCATGACCTTAGTACACTAAAATCCCAGAAGTCCCAAGCATAAACTACTTGCGGACATGCAGGATTTTCAGTATACACCGTAGTATGATTCAAAACATACTCCTACTTAAGGGGTATTCCGCTTTTTTGGGAGGCTGGACAGCTGAGTGTTTCTCAAATTTTGGGTTGGCATTAGCGACTCCGAGTACGATCCCCGGGCTACTCTGGTTTTGAATCTTATAAAGCCTTACAAATCGAATTAAGGACCCATAGTTAGGACCTCAGTTCTGCAGCATGCCTCGGATTTGGAAGTGAAGGGCTTGGGGTCCAGGGGTCTAAGATTTACCATAGAGTTTAAGACACAATTCTTGTAGGTCCCTAGAATAATAGTTGCCAAACCCTTAACCCTTCAATCCTAAACTCAGCAGGAATGTGGGATCCTGATTTAGAAGAACATTCACCGGTCTTAGGGAAGAGGCCCATGTGATGCGTAATCTATCTAGGAGGGTTCAGTTATGTGGGGCTTTTGGAGCCTCAAAGAAAGGGCTGCTTCCTTGTCCTTGCAGATCTTCTAAACCTTAAACTCTAAATTCTGAACCCTAAACCCAATCCCTAAACATCCGAGTGCCTAAATTGTGCATAATGGTCCTGAGGATCCCTTCAGGGACCAAGTGTCTATACATGGGGTCTTCAAAAACTAGGGCAACCTTTTTTGCGGGCCTCTTGTAATAGACATTCTACAAGCTTGGGTGCATTTTTGTGCGGATACTACCATATAGCGCCACGTAGTAGAAGAACCTATCTGCCAAATCATGCCCCCCTACAGCTTGCATGGCTACTGTGGAGATGGCATACTATGGGCGAACGTGCAAGCTGGACTGCAGGCACCTTACAATGTAACGGCTTCCCGCGTCAGGGGGATTCTGAGCTTCAGGTTGTCAGGAGCTTGATCTGTGCGTAAGGGAGTGCGGAGTAAAGGAACCGCAGTTGTCGAAAGCTCAAAGACTCTCACTGCACATAAAGGAATGCAGCGAACTGAGGCCGTTTCTATCCCAAATCATAATTCCCGGGAACCCTTCATGTTTTCCAATTTGTTTTGGCGGTGTGTGTGTGTGTGTAATCAACACAAACTGGGACGCATGGTGAGAGCATCCCGATGAAACCTGTGAAATCCACAGCGCCAGGAACCAGGCTGATTGGGTGACCCAATAGCGGTCAGCATGGACCTCGGCAACAATTTCATCCAGTTTAGGGTCTACTTGCTGGTGCTTAGTAGGGAATAAGGGAATGTAATCCCCAGATGAACCCAATATATTCTATTCCCTTATTCCCTACTGACCCCCAGTAGGTTCAGGGGTTGGTGGTGTTTACTCATCTGCCAGGTGCTTTGGGGAACGGAGCCTGTAGTAGCACCCACAAAACATGCAATAATGATCGTATCGTTCCGTACCCTACTTCCTTCCGAGCACCAAAACGTCAGCTTGTATGATGTTTCTAAGAGGCTTGGCTAGTGATTTACAACGCTTGCTAAAGTTCATATGAGCCACGGTCTAAACTTCTACTATCCCCTCTTAATAACCCCTATAATAGTCCAGTCCCCTGTATAATCCCCTATGTATCCCCCCTTTAAGGAGTTTAAGACTACAGCTCATATGAAAAGCGGGTCCATCTTGACTCTCTCAGAAAGCCGTGAGGATCCTCGCTACAATTCTTCGCCATAACCATCTGATCCCTTTAGAGCCCTCGACAGCCTCTAAGGGAGACCCACACTCAGATCAAAACGCCCCCACCCCCATACCCTAAATCCTCGAACCAAGCCCAACAACAAAGTGTATAGGGCAAACACAAATGCTAAACCACGGTAAACATCCCGTTAAACCTCCTGACCTGAATCCTCGAAAACGTGTTTACATCCAGAACCCCAAGCCCCAACGCCCGCCCCCCAAACCTAAGCCCGAACCCAAATTCAAATCCTAACCCTTAAACCCTAAAGCCCCAACTCCGCAAGACCCTTGCTGCTTGAGAATCGCACTGTGATGCAGGCCAGGGGTCCGCCATGGTCCACGCGCACCTTGAGATTGCTGGGGCCTTCTTGCTAAGGTTCAAGAGATTGTGGGGCCTCAGGGTTTAGGATTTCGGGCTTCAAGCGTAAGGGTGAGGGTTTAAGTGGTTCAGGGTTTAGGGGCATATCTGCTTACAACAATAAAGGGTCAAATGGAACATATTTGGAAACTGGGCTAGCGATTGTGATGTAGCGCCCTGCTTACTTACAGCAGGGTTTTATGGCATTCGTGCAATAGTTCTATAAGGTCCAAGTTTGACATTTTTCAGGTCTCTATATTCGGCAAGTTTAGAGTTGCAAGAAAACACCCGGGCTGAGGATAAAGATCCTTACATATCAAGGGCTGAATCCAAGACACCCAATTGTTTTGGGTGACTCCAATGCTAAAGCTTAAGCCCTGAACCCTCAAGCGTGTACCAGTACGAAGCATCGGCGTCAACCCCGGATAGGTAGTTTCCTGACTGGATGTGGTAAGTTGTCAAGATGACGGACTTTTCAAAAGGATATAAGGGTCATACAACAGTAGATATGGTAGTTTCCCAAAATAGGGGGACCACAATATAGACCCTAATATATTCTGATCCTTATTATGGGGACCCCCCAGAAAGGTATCCCTAATTTTGGGAAACCCCCATATGGAAGTTAAGAATTATTACGGTCCTTTCGAAGGGGAATACAGCTGTATGTATGCATGTATGTATATGTATATATATATAATACAAATACATGAAGAAATGAATATATATATATAAATACAAATACAGGAATAAATGTATATATATATATATATGTCTGTATGTCCTCCCCACGCATGCGCTTCCAAATATGGACGCCCAAGTGGGACAAACAGACTTCAGAACGGAACATGCTGAGCAAGCGTCGTGTGATTAAGATACTCTAGGGTCCTGTATAGTTCCAAAAAGCGGAGAAATCAAATCGGGAATAGCATGAACAAATGAAATGGAAACTGGGTCTATAAAGGTGTTTATACAGAGTGTAATGCAGGGAAATCTAAACAATCACAAACTCATTTGAGGCCTACTTCAAATACCATTTACCTGATGATGCAAGGGGTCTAGAACCATGATATAGGTAATTATCCGTATAAGCCCTATACAAAACCAGTTGCCATTTATTCTCCAGTGTTGATGGGATAGTATCCGCAAGCCCGAAACTTCTAAACCCTGAACTCTAAACCCTAGACCCTACATCCCGAACTGCGGGCCCTTAACCTAAAGTCTTTTTTAGGCTTCGGTAATACTCTAGGTTGGGTACTGCCCCCACTCAGATAGTAATTATAATATGGTTATATATATAGCCCTTAATAGGACCCCTAATATAGACTGTTACTGGGCGGGGGCAGTACCCAACCTAAACCATAAACAGTAGTTTCCTTTTGATTTTCCATTATCCCAATAAAACCCCAATATAACCCCAATTTGACGCCTATAATCCCCAGGTTTATGGTTTAGGGTAGGGCCTTCAGCGTCTTGTCCGTCTGCAGCGACTGGTGCAACTGGCGCAGGGGAGGTCTCACAGAGTCGCTCAAAAACGCCTAACGGGCAGTTCTCGTGGTTTCTCCTAACTTACCCGCTACCCGCTGCACAAATCCCCTGAGTCTCCCCTTAATAAACATTGATCGACCCTAAATCGGCCTAATTCAGCGAAACTTGGTTGCAATTTTTAGTGTCCGGATTTTGTCTCTGAGTCACCATCATATTGGAAGTTACATCTATAAGCTGCTATATAACCATAGTTTCCACTTTGTTTTCGATCTTCTTTTTCATTTAACTCTGCCTGGTGAGATGCCTCCAGGAACTCGGTTGAAGCCCGACGCTTTCGCAGGAGCAACGGCCAGTTCGGGTCCGAAATTCGCTTTTGGACTGCTTGCCTGTAAGGTTCTCAAAGGCCTCAAGGGTCCAACACATAAAAGACCACATGGTTTCCTCCAAAATATCTACCATTCAAGCATTTGGACCCTTAAGGGACAAGCAGTTCCTCTACAAACGTATGAAAATTGTTCTACCCGCCACAACATGGGCATAGACAAACACCTGAGTGTATGTGCGCATACAGGCTCCAAAAACTGCGGACCAATATACTTGCCCCTTACCTGAAACAAAGGCATAAAAATCATGGGAGGTTTAGAATGAGAGGATGGAGCATCATTTTTTTGGGGACTTTTGAGTGAGATGCTGGAGTCTCATTTCTTGATCGTGCTGCGAAGATTGAGGTGCTATCTGGAGGTTTCCAACAACTGATGGTCCCTTTTTAGGAGTCCTCTATATATATGGGGATTTCCCAAAATTAGGGGTACCTTTTTGGGGGCCCCAATAGTAAGGACTATAGTATATTGGGGTCCATATTGGGGTACCCTAATTTTGGGAAACTACCATATACATATATATATATATATGGAACCCCAGCATATCTTGTTCCATGTTAGCTTGGGGAGGGCATGTGAAGGGAAACCTACGCGTCGAAAACGTCGGTGCACCCATTTTGGGCAGTGTTTGGTCGAACTAGTCTCTGCCTGAAAGCAGACGTGAACGACAAGTTTCCGGGTCCTTGTGCCGAACAACCAAAGAAGGATTTAGTTCCCCCAAATACGCGTCCCTTTTTTTATGCAAAATCCTAAAGTCCTCGCTGGTTATAGGGACCCTCGGAAAGGGAACCTAGGTCATGGAACTCCCACGGTTAATAGCCCGAAGGACCTACTGGTTCTTCTGATGCTTAAGGACGAGTGGGGGAGTGAATATAGGTGCCATTATACTGGTATATATAGGGATTTATTATCGGGATCCACTCCCCCACTCTCCCTTAAGCACCAGCAGGAAGAACCAATGCAAGTGGTCGGCCTCGCATTCCTGTGTGGAGGTCGCCCACACGTCGATTGTTATCTGGGAGCTTGTGTCTTTGATCCGCTTGGTTTGAACAGATATCTTGGGTTAGGGTTTAGGGTTTACGGCCTAAGGGTTAGGGTTTAGGGGTTAGGGCTTTAGGGTTAGGGCTTGGGAGGTTAGGGTGTTAGGGCTTAGGCTAGGGATTAGGGTTTAGGACCCTTCCGATGTGGGTCGATCCCCCGCCCAGTGATGTGTACCACAAGGGACTCGTGAAGGTATACTAAGACCCTATGAACTCCATGTTCAGGGGCTATTACTGTAGGAGGGATTGACCTAACATCCGGTGTTAATGTCCCCCTCAGACCCGTAACCCTTGAATCCCTAAATCCTTCAAATCCAAATGCTGGCATGAGGTCATTCTGGGACCGTTCTCTATACCAACCACCGTTTGGGTGGCAGGGTCCGGTGAAGTTGCTTCAATTTGCAAGGAGATCAGAAGGCAGGAGGAGGAAACAAACACCTTAACCATAGACTTACGAACTCGTTCAAACAATCCCAGAGGTAAGCCACTTTACTCCTGTTTAATTTGTCGAATCGGATTTTTTGGTAAGTGTAATGAATCAAGCAATGACATAAGCCAAAATGCTTCAAGAAACCATGATGCTTCCAGCAAGGTCCTACATGATCCTCGACAGCAATTTATTCTGGCGATTCAGCTTCGGAAAGGGGTGCATTCCGTACGCGCGCGGCGATTGGGAGGCTGCTAGAAACACTGCAAGTTATGCCCCATACATCGCTGTACACAAACCTTTTTGCACAATTTCCCGTTTTAACTTTCGCCTCTCTCCTCACGAAAAGACTCGATATATATGCTCCGCTCAGAAGGCGGATGGATGTACAGCGGACATAGACCCTACCAGGCAAACCCCTGCCCGAAACTCTAAAGCCTAATCCCGAAGCCTGAGTGGCATTCTATAAACGTGCCATAGCTTCATACTTTCCCATGGCTACAGTCAACCTTTCCTACATAATTCAATGCACACGGGTTCCTTATCAGGGACTATTTTACGGACTGTACGAAACTACAAGAAGGACACCAATGTCCACCCTTAAGGATCCTTTAATAAAGCTAATATTGACAGTAGCTCACATGGTGAGGATGCAGATATCCCCTTCCTTGCAAGAGTGTGGCTCTGACTGCTACTCCTGATGTTCAAACTCTGCCTTGCCTTAATCTAACATAGTATCATCGTTTAGGCTACGCAGGGTCATACAGAAATTTCCGTAACAACGATAAACCCTCAATCCTGAACACCTGAATTAATCTGAACCCCAAGCCCCTCAACCCTAAACCCTGAACCCTAAGCCCTCGAACTCCTAAACCTACAGCCCGTGAACCCATAAAGCTAAATCCCCTAAACTCCCTGAACTCTAAACTTTAAACCCTAAATAGTAGTTTCCTTTTTCTTTCCCGTTATCCCAATATATCCTCAATATGTGATAGTTTCCCAAAATGGGGGGACCCAATATAGACCCCAAAGTACTGTAATCCTTAATATAGCGACCCCGAAAAGGTACACCTAATTTTGGGAAATTCCCATATCCCCTATAGAACCTCAATTCTGCTTGTCAACCCTGTAGGGCTCCAGCCGCCAAACCAGTGACACGAGGGGGCAGGCCTTGGAAATCAGGGGGCTCAACAGGTGGGATGAAGGGTTTAGGATTCAAAGTTTAAGGTTTAGGGTGTAGGTGGGATGACGGGTTTAGGATTTAGAGTCTGACAGAATTGGGGTTACAAAGAGATATGTGGGGAAATATTGGGAGAATGGAAAGAAAACGTAAACTGCTATTTAGTATTTGGGGTTACAGTTTTTGTTTTTGTATGCAACGCCTCTTTGACCCAGTGCAGAAAAAGGTAGAGCCCACTGGGCAGGCGAACTTCGGGACAACAAGAGTTCAGGGTTGAGAGTCTGGGAGTTGAGGGTTCAGGGGGTTTGGGTTTACGTTGAAGGTGAAGTGTTCAGGGGCTGAGAGGTTGAGGGTTTGAGGTTTTTGGGGTTTAGGGCCAAGGGATGGGTTAAAGCATCCCTATTGTAGACTCCATGCTGTTGTGGCTTATTTCCTATAACTCACCTTCCCTTATGTCACCTCTTGAGTCCTCTGACCATAGCCGTATCGAACCTTGGGAGGCTGACACGGGTTAATGGTTTAGGAGTTTAAAGGTTAAGGGTTCGTGGGATGAAGGTGATGGGGAAGCTTGGAGGTATAGGCTCCTTTCCAGAGGGCCCCATACTCCTGAGTGGAGGAAATCCCATACCTAAACCAGCCTTTCATGAAACCTGGCCCCTCTCCTCAGATTCACATTGATTGTCATCTTTAGACAGCTGAATGCCTACCACCAAAGTATGGCAAGTTGCAACAAGCATGGCCCCCTTTTGGGTAGAATTCAGGGTGCCCAACGGGAGATTAACATGTTGACCACCTATCAGGCCTGCCTTTCTGACGTTTGATGTTGGCTCAGCTTGGCATCGTTGTGGCTGTCGACTGCAAGCGTTTTGATCTGACAAAGCCAGGGAGCCCAATACACCTTACTTACCGACTATACCTCGGATATATCTTGCATCACAAAAGGGATCCTGGTAGGCTGTAGGGTCTATGGTTAAGGAGTATGAGAGTCTCTGGGCATAACTCTCTTCTTCCTCACGGCCTTTGTGTGGAGCTTCAAGAGCAGAGGTGTACCTTCAGCGTGAAATTTGGGTCTTGCACGCTTCGGAGCACAATATAGACCCCAAAATACTATAATCCTTAATATGGGGACCCCCAAAACAGGTACCTCTAATTTTAGGAAACCCCTAAATCGGAAATGATGCAAGGCTTTGGAATGCTCACGGGAGGTTGCGTGCGAAAGCCTGTCCTCTATATACTCCTTGTATACCACTAGTAGTGGGTGAGGCCTAATCCACGGTAGATAATCCATTGTTATAAGTCTTGCAGCTGCATTTCTACTGGAGTTTTTCGCTCTGAAAAGTCTTGGCAGAGGTGGTTCCCGTTATTTTTGGAAACTACCATTTAGTGTTCAGGTGAGACGTAAATGGAAGCGAACATGGAATCTGGCTTCATGTAGGGGTTTATGGGGTTTAGTGCTTCCCAAAATTAGGGATACATGTCTGGGGGTCTCTATAGTACGTAAGGATTCGATCATTTTGCGCTGTATATTGAGCTCCGTCTATTTCGGGCAAATACGAGTTTGCATGCCGAGTACACGTTGCCTATTTTGGGCGGGTGTACTGCTCTCTTGGAAGAGTTTGTCATGCGCAAAGCAATAACCCCACTCATTTTCTGCTTGTCAAGACTCTGGACATTTTAAACTAGTTCCAGAAACCGGCAATTGGGGGGTGGTCATCAAACTCCAAACCTAAAAACTAGAAACCCTAAACTCCCTGGACCCTAAACCTTAAATCCTAAGCCCTAAATCCTAATCTCTAAATCCTAAGCCCTAAATCCTCAACTCTAAACCCTAAACCCTAAGTCCTAAAAAGCCTAAGTCCTAAACCCTAAACCCTTAGCCCTAAATAAACTCTAAATCCTAAACCCTAAATCCTAATCTCTAAATCCTAAGCCCTAAATCCTCAACTCTAAACCCTAAACCCTAAGTCCTAAACCCTAAACCCTTAGCCCTAAATGAACTCGAAATCCTAAACCCTAAATCCTAGACCCCAAGTCCTACAGCCTAAATCCTACACCCTCCACACTAAAGCCTAAACCCTAAATCCTAAACCCTAAATCCTAAACCCTAAGTCCTAAAGCCTAAATCCTAAAGCCTAAGGCCTATAAACCCTAAATCCTAAACCCAAAGTCCTAAATCCTTAGCCCTAAGCCCTAAACCCTCAACCATAAATCCTAAAGCCTAAGCCCTAAACACACCCTGAACCCCCCAACCCTTAACCTGACAGGGTCCCAACTGTCCACTTCAGCGTTTGCTCGGGTGTAAGACTGATCAAGTCCTGGCTGAAATCTTCAGGGTTTGGGGTTTAGGATTTAGAGTTTAGGCTTTAGGGTTTAGGGGGTTTAGGGTTTAGGGTTGAAGGTTTCGGGGTTCTATAGGGGATATGTTGTGGATATATTGGGATAATGGAAAAGAAAACGGAAACTACTATTTGGGATTTAGGTTTTAGGGTCCAGGGAGTTTTAGGGTTTAGGTTTTAGGGTTCAGTCTTGGCCTCGCAAACTTGAGGGATTACAGCAGTACTCTCCCCGCCAAGGAGTAACTCCCAGGATTTACGGACCTAATGAGGACTATAGGGCTTGACGCAGCCGAATCGGTTTCTAAAGCTAGGGGGCGGAATTTTCAAAATCATACAACCTGTCGCACCAAACACATTGTTTCCTTGTGCGCCTTGTGGATAGAGAGGCGCGTTGAGCGCCTACTTTCTTAGACTGGACTCGAGGCGCGTAGAGCTCTCAGTTTTGTGCACGAAGCCCTCTTTCTTGCTGAAGTTGGAGTGGCAATTTCTATTTCATGCTATCTGGCAAGGTGCAACGATACATAGCAATTTCACGGAATGGAGGGCCTTGTGGTGATCCGTAGTCTACATCTGGAAGCTACAGTACTCACATAAATCATAGCAGCAAAAGCCTGGAAAGAACACCATGTAGAAGCGCAGCCACAATCATCCCAAGATCCTGGGTTCTCCTCCCTAAGCCCTAAAGCCTAAACCCCCTTAAACGAGTAGCTCTAGGGTTTAGGGTGTAATGAGGGTTCTTGAGGGTGTAGGATACGGCAGCCACGACAGGAAGACATGAGCTATAGTATCCCCCTTAATAACACCTATAATGGAGAATCAAGTGGAAAAGGACACGGAAAATGACGTGGAAACTGGGGTTTATAGGGATATGTGAGTTATAGTCTAGACTCCTAGTATCCCCACTAACAACCCCTATACTACTTCCCTATATAACCCCCAATAGACACCCCCTTATGGAGTTTAGGCTATAGCCCACATGCGCTGAGATACCTTGAGGTCACGAACAACTTCAGAGAAAGTCTCGTCTAAGTCGCGAGGCCTTTGAAGTCAAATCCCTTCCCAATAGTAACAAACCCCCGTCGCTCGCAACATTTATTCACCTATTCCATCACACTACGTCCGGAATATCCATTGCTACTATCTCTGAACAAGTTTCTGCATGACACGATATACCACAAACTTGAGAATTCTGATGCTGCAGTATATTTTAGGCCATGAATGATTGTGTCCATCAACCACAGAGTTTTGTCTTAGTATCAGGGGCAGGAGACAGGAGATTAATCTCCAAACCGTTTGGCTGCATGCACTACTGTGCAGCATTCATGTGCTTCCTAAAGATATGATGTTGTGACGTCCGTCTAAAAAGACATATGTGAGTATCACAAACCCAAGTCCCTGCCTGAACCCAAAAATGTGGTACGCTCCTTCCACAAGTTCTTTGAGCCACAACCCTCGGAAATTCCCCGAAGGGTCCACACATGCGTATGAAGTATATGCGTAGGCCCGGCAGTAGCTGAACAGGAACCCTCAGATAGACTCTACAGGTACCTGGACCCCTGAATGCTATAGTCCCGTAAGTAGATAGAATATGGCTCTGGGTATACCATAAAATAAGATCTCCATATACCCCATATTCTATCTACTCAAGGGGACTATAAACATACGACCCTCAACCTGACCTAAGTGGTAGTTTCCCCAAATAGGGGGAACCCAAATCACAACAATCCTTCTTATAGAGACCACCCAAAAAGCACCCCTAATTTTGAGAAACCTCCATAT
>CAJNIZ010030935.1:0-17339 GCA_905231905.1 Symbiodinium pilosum
AAAACCCCCAAAAACTTAGCAGAAACACCGTTTTGAACGAAAAATGCGCCCGCCACGTACCGCCAAAGCCTCGAACCTTAGGCGAGGCGTGTCTGCAAGGGAAAGTAGAGGGGGTTTTTAAAGGGATCTGAACGCCCTGAGGCTGGACAGCCTCGGCGAATTTTTACTTTCCTTGGGTGTGTATATGCATGCTACATTAGTAGAGTTCAGACTGCTCTGGAGCTTGGGAAGTCAGACATCTCAAGCCCGAGCTGAACCCCAAACCCTAAAGCTAGGGTATACGTAGTCCGGGATGTGGCAGTTAGAGCACGTTGGTTGACTCGGTCCTTCTGTCTCTTTACGCTGCTTCCGTATCTGTGAACTATAGGAGCGTAAATAAGTGTGTAGACTAATATGGTTCTAGGTTCCTCGTATGATTGTGGTATAGGGCACCTCAACCACACATCGAAATAATACCTTTGACTATTTTGGCCCTGGCATTAAGCTTCTGAAAGAAAATTCGGAGAGGTACTTGAAACATGGGGAAGGGTTTAGTGTAACAGGTTGCCCTAGCTTCGTAAACATGAGCTTGCCTCCTCAACCCCTAAGCCCCCACACCCTCAGCCGCCTTGACCCCCAAAAGATTAAGACCGTAAACCTTAGGCGCCGGAACCCTCAACCCAGTAGGGTTTAGGGTTTAGGGTTCCTAACTCCTTAAATCCTCAACCCCGTAATTCCAAAGCTCTCAACCTTTAAACCCCCTAAAATCTTAATACCCTAAACCCTAAACCGAAACCCTACACTGAAAGCCCAAACCCAAAACCCTAGAAGCCCTAAACTCCCAACATCCCCAGGCGGATCGTGCCATGCTAAAGCACATAGGGGATGAGGTGAAGCGCCGTTGGTATGGAGCTGTCCCAAGGCAGCAGTGACGAAGGGGAATATGAGCTATAGGCTAAACTCCTTAAAGGGGGTGATATAGGGGATTATATAGGGGACTACTATACTAATACAGGGGTTATTAAGGGGGGTACTAGGAATTTAGACAATGGCTCATATGAGAGGTTAAGGGTTTTTGGTTAAGGGTTTAGGAGTTGAGGGTTTACCTAGACCCTCCAATGTAGTACCTTTTGGTAATCCTCACAAGAGTCCTAACCCAAAAACCGCAACAAACCCAAAAAGGAACTACATTCGAGGGTCCAGGTAGGGGTTGAGGAATTTATACGACCATCCAGGCGAGAAGCTCGTCAAGATTTTTAGGATGAACTCAGAGAAGCGGGTTTGGGGGTTTGAGGGTTTAGGGTGTAGGGCTGTAATACAGTGCACCGATCCTGAGACGGAGGTTTCTACCCCCTTGAACCACTGCCCTGAAGGATCGGATTTCCCTTAATTCATTATAATGAGGCTCCCTTTTGTGGGGTTCCTATTGCAAACGGGTCCCTACATGAATTTCGCCCTTCTGGGAACAGTCATTTAGCATTTCCCATAGGGTTCCTAAAGGGAGATGCAGAGCTTTGGGACTAGGGTTTGGGGTTGTCAATTGTGGTCTCCCTAAAACCCTAAAAACCTAAACCCTAAGCCCCAAGCGCATAGGGTTTGAGGCTCAGATTCTGGAAAGCATGGAAGCCCATTGCAGGCGGGTAGTCTCCAAGGGTGTTGTAGGAGTCCTGTCCTTCTGGGTTTAGGGTTTAGGGACTGGTAGGGCTCTGGAAGCTATTTAAACCATTTAAAAAGGGTTCAACGTCTAGTTTTGCCTTGCAAAATTCGGCTGGGTGGGCAGTGCAGGTGTTGTATTGGTTTAGGGTAGAGGGTTTACTAGGTTGATGTTAAAGACATAAGTTGGATTCCTATAGTAAGGAAACCCTAGTATTTACTGTATGTTATAGTAACCGAAATAAGTTCCTTAACAGCAACTTAGTACCCTAAACCCCTAAACCCTAAACCCCTACCCTAAACTCAGGGTCTTTGTTTTTTGCCAACTGTCAGTGCTTTGAATCCAAAATCGTGCGCTCTAAGCTGCTAATGAGGGGTTTGGGGGGACCCCAAAACCCTGATAACCAACCTATTGTGGTCGCCTTTGTGTGTGTGAATAGGTGTATGTATATCATCTTGATAACCCCGATGAAGAGACTCCGTGAGCTTGCACAAGCCACTATTTCCTAAACCCTAGACCCTAAACCACATATCGCAAACTCTAAACCCCAATTTCTAAACCCTGAACCTCAAGCCCCTGGGCACCAAACCCTAAAACCCTAAACCCCAGAGCCCCTAAACCCTCAAAACCTAAACCCCAAACCCTAACCCTAAACCATGTGACCTGCGCAATGCTAGGCCAGTGGTTTGGTCGAGGAGTCCTATGGCAAGAAGGGTGCCGGCTGCCTGGCTCTGGGTTACATGTACGGGGGTTATGTAGGGTTTAGGGTTCAGGGTTTGGGGTTTTAGTGTGGGGATGCAGCGTATGGGAGTGATACCGGGACATAATACCTGCACCTGGCTGATGTTCGCCAGATGCCCGTGGCCGTGCGCTTGCACAACAAGTTTGGGCCGGTCACATGGTTTCGCTTCACGCCGCCACCTGCAGCACGGGAAGCCTCTCGCTCCCCTCGCCGAGCCTCATGATGGATTGAGGCCTGTAGCACATTTAACTCATTTGGACGCCCTCCATGATGTGCCGGGCAGGGATTGTAGACAGCAGCGGTCGGTCGGGCGCCAAACGTAGCCGGGGATGGACAGTGGCACTCCATTACATTCTCATGCGTCAAGGCTTCGTGTGGCGTGGTGCAGCGACTGTGGAGTGTTGCTTCGCCGGAAAAGGCGCGGGGTCTGTGGTCTGTAGGTTCTTGAGTATAACGAACGTTGCAGCTTGTCACGAGACTCGCACTGCACGGTGGCCAAACACATCGGTCGCAATCCCAAGGCTCGTCTGTTTGGGCTCGCTTTTCTCTTTCTTTGTGTGGTTGCTGTGTTGCCTGCGCGAGGACAGCTCGTGGCTGTCCTACTCCCGGGACGTGCGCGAGGCGTTCTGGTTACTCTCTGCGAGGCCTCTTCCTGTGCTGGTGCTCGTAGTCGTTGTGTTGCGTGTCTTTGAATGGCGACCGCCGTGAGCCGTCCCGGCAGCTCCGCCACCGCGTCGAGCCCCTGTGTGTGTGTGTGTGAGTGAGTGAGTGAGTGACGTTTCTTTCCTGCCAGGTGGACTCGACATGATGGGGCGGTGTTTTCAGTTTCAGAGGCTAGGTAGAGAAGAACGCAAGGCATAGCCAGGAAATGTGGTACAAAACATAAGAGGACCCTTATTCTAAGGACCCCCCCAAAAGGCACCCCTATTTTGAGGAAACTCCCATATCCCAAAATCCCTCTTAGAATTTCGATCAGTCATAGCTGACACTTATGTTACGGAAATCTCGCTACCTCCGCTTCAAGGTGCTCTGAATATGAGGGCAACATATTTGTATGTACATGTAGATTCTCAATGTAGATGAGTACACACATTTATGTAGATATGTACACTGATATGCTCTATATTCAAAGTTTAGTTTGTGCGTGGACCTAGGGTTGAGGACTTAGAGTCCAGGGTCCGCGGCTAGGGTTTCAATCATTTCTGCACATATATGGCGCCGCAATAAGCATCTAAACCGTATGAGCCTACTACAAGGACGCCCCAACCTAAACCCCAAACCCTAAACCCCCACTCCATTTAGCTACAACTCAGGCTAGGGTTATCAGACTTAGGATTTCAAGGATACTGCAAACGAACATGGGCCCCAAAAAGGGGGCTGCATAGATCGCTAAGAATCAAACAGCTTAGGATTAAGAATATCGGGGATTCATGGGGTTCCGTGCTAGTGCGAGTTTTTTCTATAAAGTTGGGTCCCTGGACTTTCAGGAAGTTGGACGTTGGGGGACTGTTGGCTTTGAGCCCCAAACCCTTGACCCTGTGTAAGAGGAGCTTCAAGGTTTCGCCATGAGGGAGACAATGGAGTCGCGAAAAAGTCTCATGGACTACCACTGCGCTCTGCCAAAATAAGCGTTTAGGGCCCTTCGAGGAGTTCAACAAGATTGTTTTCTCACAAGGGCCTTCAAATTGAACATATGAAAGAGTCGCTACATGCCTGGCACCGTCAACGTTCATAGAGGGAACTTTGCCTACAGCTAACATCCATAGACTCCCCTAAACCCTAAATCCTAAACCCCATCATCCATAAATGTCTTTCACTTATGCCTCCAACCCTACCCCGAACCGAGTACTATGAGGCATATCATCACGGTGATATTTATGAGGTCTACAGCTAACATCCATAGACTCCCCTAAACCCTAAATCCTAAACCCATCATCCATAAATGTCTTTCACTTATGCCTCCAACCCTACCCCGAACCGAGTACTATGAGGCATGTCATCACGGTGATATTTATGAGGGGTTCTGTATATTGTGCAGTTTCAGTTGGCAAGCAGTCACATGGCCATTTTTGGTTCATGTCATATATGTGGCTATTTCTTGAACCACGAGCTTCTCCGCTGTATAATCCCCCCGATAAAACAGTATCTTCATGGTGATCTCGAGGCAATGAAGCAATCCCGTATGAGCTACCGGATACCACGCAAAAAAAGTACAAGTGGCCAGCCACAGGTATCCTGAATGGTATTTCAAACATGGGTGGTACCCCTACCTCCCCCCTGAGTTTCCCCTTTGATTAACCATAGTTATGCGTAGGTTGGATTAACCGTAGATATGCGCAGGGAACCGTGGGGGGGGGGGGGTAGTATAGGGGTGTAGGGGGACCCATGACTAAACTTGGTCCCCACCAGTAACATGGGCTTTGGGTTTGGAATACTTTACCAATAATGGAGAATAGAATGGAAAATATGGACAATGACATAGAAACTATCGGCATGAGTGGCAGCACGGTAGTTTAGATTTATACTATACCCTGATAGACTCCAGTGTCTTATGGATATATGCAAGATGTTGATTGCAATTTTGGGGGTTTGACGCTAGTCTGTGGCCAAACCCCCAACCCCATCCGGGAATTTCTCAATGTATACCTTAAACAACCCCTGGTAAGGGCTTCCATAATCCTCTTCCAATCCCTACTAAACCTTAAACCCTAAGCCCGAAACCCTAAACCCTCAACTGTACCCTTGGGTTCGCAGGGCCCTTTTTTGAGAAACTTCCGCATGACCCTTGGGTGCCTTTGCGATCCCTTGCGCATGTGTGGACCAAGGTTACCTGGCGCACAAGATTTGCCGGCATATGCAACAAAGGGCGGCGGACAAGTCCCATCTGCGATTCGTTCAGATGTGAGGATTTGCGAAAATTAGGGTTCACTTTTCCCCCTAGGCTAGACCCTAAAACCCTAGGGCCTTCAAATGGATTATGGGATCAGTCCAGTTGAGCTAACATTTTTTTGTTTTGAGAAATTGCCTCGTGGAGATTTCTGAAATTCAGGGGGCTTGGATGTAAAGTCTAGGCTTAGGCCATTCATCCTATGCTACAAGGCTTCGATCCTCCAGGGCTCTGAGTAGGGAATGAAACAATGGGCAACAGGGACGATAAGAGGATTATGTGGGGACTCCCATAGGGATCCCGTCTCATAAAACATGATGACGGTTGTGAAGTGTTTGCGCAGGTCCTGTCATGACACGACCCTAGCTGCCTTGGCCACACATCTCGGCCTCGAGCTTCCGACGATCGGATTCGGGGCCTTCCTGCTCTTCGAGCTTCATTCCACAAAGGAGGCTGGGTTCTAAAGGGAGTAAAATAGGAACCCCAAAGCAGGAAACCTTAGAACACAGGAGGAGTATACTGGCAATGTACCTACCAGGGTCCTGATGTTGCTATTATATTCCTACTTCACAAGGGTGGCTGGGCTTAGTGTAGAAGCCTGAACGATGACCGATAATATGTGTTCCCTAACCCCGCCCAGCCCCCCCCAAAAAAGTTGCCTTGATTAGGCTGGTTCGGGGTTGAATTTTTTAGGCAGGAATCTTTGCCGGGGTATTATAGAAGGTCTGCTCAGCAGAGCCCACCACAATATCATGGTCCAAGGTATAACTTTGGAGTAGAGTACCTCGAAAAGACCTGAAAATGATGCTGGTCTTCATTTAGGCCCAGTGTTTACGTTGTTTGGTTCGGGAGTGTAGGGGTTAGGTTTGTCAGTTTAGGGGCTAGTGAATTTCGTAGAAGCCTGTTACAAGCAGGCAGTTTGAAGCGTACAGGTGCGTAGTTTCCGCAGTACTCCCATGCGTTCGGCCGTGTGGTCTCCGACGTGGTCTCCCATAAGCGCCCTGTGCCTAATGTGAGTGGACAAGACGGCATCTACCCTTAGCCCTAAGCCCCCCAACCTTAAACGTAAACTACAGTAGCCACCTCTACTGGGTTCTGCTGAGGTTTGGGTGTTTAGGGGGTGTTTCGGGCCTAGTGCTTTAAGGATGTAGTTACTTAGTTGTGTTGCTTACTTGGGGTTTGTAGGGAATAAGAGAATGAATTATATAGGGGTTGTATAGGAATTGTATTCCTCTATTTGCTACTAGTTCAGAACCAATAACGTTGAGGAGGGACGTGGCTTAGAGTTTCAGGGTTTTTGGGTATACTGCTTTCGGGCGTTGAGTTTTAGCGTTCAGAGGCTTGGGGGGTTCGGGTGTACTACCATGTAGGAACGCACTCAGGCTGCAATGATGTTATGAGGTTCTAACCTCCAACTCCATGGAACTAGTGTGAGCATTCAGCGTACACGAATGTCTCATAGACCCCATCATCTAAACCCCTATACCTTTAAACTCCCAAACCCTAAACCCCTTCAGCCCCAAACCCTTTGCTTAAACAGCCCGCTGGGAGTATCCCTCCAAAGTACCCCTTTTAAAGCATGGTGTAGGTTTTAAGGCTTAGGAAAAAAACACTCTTCCAATCGCCATAAAAATCAGAAGATCCGAGCCCCCACAAAATACGGCTGGTATCGAAAATCCTGCATGACCTTGCTCTACTCAGCTCCTCGGATTCCCGAAAGGTAAGGTATTGAGGGTCATGCCCGATTTTTAGTGTCCACTGTAACAACCCTATGATTATCATATAACTCCTTATATGGTTCAAAATATAGGGGTTGGGGTTAACAAAGCCCACTCACTAATACAGCCTTAGCGTTGCGGCGGGCGGGGCCCCTAGCTTGCCAACCACCTTGCTGGAAGGATACCTAGAACCCATGTATAGACAGATTGAAGGACTTACGGAGTTTATACTTGAGTTAAAAAGGGCCGCAAGTGCGGATCTAATTCGGCATCACTACCTGCCACCCTAAACCCTCAACCTAAACCCCAAACCCCAAACCTTAAACCCTAATCATTCCGTTGCTGGAAGGAGGGGCACTACGTGAAGGTCTACTTCAACGACAGCCCCGCCCTGGGCCCCCCCTCCTACGCTGCCTTGAGGCCTTAGTTGACCACACATTTTGGGGTGGTTCGGTTAGGTTTTGGGTTTCGGATACCTAAAACCTGGAAAACCTAAGCCCTAAACCCTAAACCTTAGCCACCCTAAATCTTAAACGCTAAACCGGACGAAGGGCTTCGGTTTCAGAGCCTAGTCTTTAGGAGCGAAGGTTCAGTGACTCTCCGTACAGTTGCAATTGCAAGTAAGCTACATGAGCTATAGTCTAGATTCCATAAAATGGGTTATATAGGGAGTTTATAGGGGAGCACTATAAGGGTTATTAAGGGGGATACCAGGAGTTTGGATTATAGTTCACATGACCTTAGAGGTGTTAGTGTTTGGGTTTAGACTTTCGGGTCAGTAGGCTTTGCCAGAATTTCCAGGGTATAGGGCGTAGGATTTGGGGTTCAGGGTATATACTTAAGATCATGCAGAGATTTTAGTATCAACCGTAGTACACCTTTTCCCCACGGTGAGCCCTAAACCCGAAACCCTAAGCTGCGTGTTGAAGCTTTTGGCAACCCACCCCTCTAAATTATGGATCCCCTAAACCCTAAACCCTAGACCCTAAACCCTAAGCCCTAGACCCTAAACCCTAGACCCTAAACCCTAAACGATCCTACAGGAGTTCTATGAGCTGCTGCCAATATTATCCTTACCTTGGAACCGTTCAGGGTGGATTTAGAGGTCCCTCTTGTAGTTTACGTATAGCCCCCAAGAAGGAACGCGTGGTTTTTAAATTATGTAGGAGATATTGGCTGTAGATCATATGGTTGTCAATATTTCAGCAGCTGGACATTCTCCTTGTTAAGGAAGGGGCAAGGGGGTAGAACCACGGACGCTACAGACCCTAAATACGGAGTTTTCCTCGTGCAGCTTTCAGGGTGCGGGTGGTTAATCCCTATTATCCCTTATAGTCACTATTACAGGGTGGGGGGTCCACCTAAGGTATTGGGGGGGGTGGGCGTCGCATCCTTGAGGAGGGAAGGCGAGCCTGTTCTGTTTTTTGTTGGTTCTTCTCGGCATAGGAGCTGAATAATGTAGACTCATGATATAAACCCACTCCTTTTGAGGGCCTTAAATTGTCGCTTTGTGGAGGCCAATCAAGTTGCCGTTGGATGAGACCAAGCTTGTCCCAGTTGACAGCTGCGAGCCTCCTGGACAGCTTTGAATGCCTGAGCTCCCCTAAGAACTGGGTTTAGGGTTTAGGGTCTAGAGTTTAGGGTTTAGGGAATAGGGTTTCGGGGTTTAGGGTTTAGGGGCTTAGGGTTTAGGGTTTAGGGCCCCAAAGGGTCCTAGGAAGATTGCGAACCGTCTGAGCTATAGTCTAAACTCCTTGAAGGGGGGTTATATAGAATTCTAGCTATTTAGGTTCCGAGGTTCCAATGCGAGCAATTCCCTACAAAAGCCTAAAGTCCATTTTGTTGTCCATTTTGCCACCTAAACCTTGAAGCCCAAATCCCGTTCTAAGTAAACTGCGCCCAACATTAGCTCCGAATCCCTTAGTTTCCATTTAGTCTTCCATTAACCCTTTACCCTAAACCTGTTCAGGCGCAGGGGCCAGGAATCCTGATACCTGAAACCAGGGTTTAGGGTTTAGGGTTTAGGGTTTATTATAAAACTGTTTGTTGTATCCCTGCTAGAACTATAATAGAACATGCCCCACTCCCTTCTCCAAGTTCAAGTGGGACGCGGAACCCTTCATTTTAAATGGAAACCTGACATGTTCGTGTGCATGCTTATATACTCCCAGTGGCCTTGTCCTCATTCTACTTGCTCAAGCGCCTCATCACTATTCTGAGTAAGCCCGAAGCCCTACACCCTAATTCAGTACGGGTTCGCTTTTGTCCAGGTTTGGAGGGCTAAGGGTTTAGGCTTCAAGGGTGTGGCTGCAGAGTTTCGGGGTTTTGGGCTTCAGGGTGAAGGGTCTATGGGTGAATTGTCTAGGGTTGAATGGGTTTAGGGGTTGAGGGTTTAGGGGTAGAGGGTTTAGGGATTACGCTTTAGGGTTTGGAGTTCAGAGTTGAGTTTAGTGTTGTCTAGGGAGGGAAGACCCAAATTATAACCAAAAAACACCTTATAGTTCTTGACAGTTACTATCATAGACCCCTAAACCCTAGATCCTGAACTTAGATAGCACTAGTGTTTTGTGATGCACCTTCCTAGGTTAGGAGTGTGATCCAAGTTGTTGCGTTCCCCCGTCAGATTCTGCGGTTTAGGGCGTGGCGTGTTCGGTTTAGGGTTAACTAGACCAATTTTCATCCCAAATTGACATGAGACCCTTTTATGAAGTCGTATTTGGTGTTAGGACCAAGGGTGTCTTATACTTGTATGAAGGAATTGGTTCAGTTTAGGGCTTTTAGGATTTAGGTTTGGCTCATACCATTCGGGTTAGGCCGCCAGCCACACTGGTAATGGGTGGGGCCGAACTCAACATACCATGTAGATTTCACCCTCCCTAGCTCCAATCTAAGGTCCTAACCATGGGACCATAACATGGTAGTTTCCCAAAATTAAGGTACCCCAATATAGACCCTAAAATACTATAGTCCTTATTATAGGGACCCCCAAAAGAAAGGTACCCCTAATTTTGGGAAACCCCCATATATTTCCTCGGTCGTAGCTATGGGCCCTTAATTGGACGTAGGAAATGTTGGTTTCAAAGCGGGGCCTTCTGGTCTTAACCGCCCTGAAGAGCCCTTTTTGCGGCAAAAAGCTTTGTGCCAAAGGGTTTGTCTGTTTGTGGTTTAGGGGTTTAGGGTTTAGGGTTTAGGGTTTAGGGGACCCGATCACCATGGCAGATTTGTCCCAGCAAGGGACGCCGTTGAGAGGGGCCAATAAACACCTTCATTCCCCCCCAACCCATTACCCTACTAACAAGAAGTAAGTATGTTCAGCCAAGCCAAAAGATCAAAGGCAAGGGAGCATCTCCCTCCAAGCGCTGTATCTTCATGGTGCCTTTGTTGGCTCTGGGTTGAGGGCTTAGGGGGGTTCGGATTTGCAATTTAGTGTTAAGGGCTATAGGGTTTAGAGTTTAGGATTTTATAACTTAGAAGTTTAGGGTTGAGGAGTTTGGGGGGCTTACGGTTTGGGGCTTGGGGCTTAGGTAGGGGAAATCCAAAGCTACAACAAAAAAATATGCTACGGTCCTTCATCGCTGCTTTATACACGACTCAGGACAAGTTTCACTATAGCCTACTTTCGGATGTAACACTACCCACGGACCTCCACCCTAAACCCTGATTAAACCCTAAACCCCTTAGACCTTCAAGTGGGCTCGCGGTCTGGAGGGCTTCGTGCCCAAAAGTCTTAAGACGTACGAGCCCTTTGTGCAGGTATCCTGAAACAGGGCTAGACTCGAGAACCCAATACCCCACCCACAATTGAGGAGTATCTAGAGTTGTGATATAGAGGATATTTAGGGCTGTATAAGGTTATATAGGGGTTGCATTTTTTAGTGCTTGGACCCCATATCCCAAAAGCAGGAGTATACCACCAAACATATTTGGGATCTTAGCACCATGTGGAGTAGGTTCCCTTGCCGTAATTCAGGTGCATCGGGCTCCCTGGGGAAAATTGGGAACTTCATATCTAGTCTGACCCCTAAACCCTAAACCCTAAACGGGGAAATTGGGAACTTCATATATAGTTTGACCGAGCTAAAACTGTGGCCCCAAGTGCTTGGCATCAAGGGCTTGAAAGTTTTAAGGCCTAGGTTGTGGGATGTAGGTCTTGGGTTATAACCCACAACCCTTGAATCCTAAAAGTCCCTTTAAAAGTCTTATGTGTTGAAGAAAGTCTAGGATATGACATTGCCTCATGCAAGGGCTATATTCGTGTCAAATCAGGCGGAACCTTTCAGTTCGGCCTTAGGGTACAACCTTGCAGCCCTTGAAATTAGCAATGAGGAAGGAGACTTTAGTTGAATAACCCCAACCCCCAGACATCCAAGCTTGTTAAAGTCACATGATAAGTATAATCAGGGTCCTCATGCTAGGGGTTGGGCAACTAAGATCCAGTAAGGCCTAAACCCCTGAATCCTGAACCCCTCAACCTTAAACCCTAAACCCGTAAACCCTACACCCTAATTAGAGGCGCCGCCCTGGAACCTGTGATTGAAGCTGTTTTGTTTTTGCCGCTGGGACCCTTAGCCGGGTGGGAGAATGTAACTGTTTAGAAATTTGGGGTTGAGGAGTTTAGGGCTTCAGCGGTTTAGGGGCTTAGGGCTTAGGGTCTAGGATATGTTTTTTCTAAAAAGGTTTCTATTTAATTGGGGGCCCCAATATCTGCCCCCAAAAGCCACAATCCTTGCTATAGGGATTCCATTCAACAGCGGCCCCAATCCTCGGAAACCCCAACCCCTACACCCTAAACCCCTAAACCCTAAAACCCACATAGCCGCGACCCAGAGAGTTCCATGGCCGCGGGTTATGACGTGCGAGCTGTCGCTGACGAGCTTCCTCACGCCAACTGCTCGCGTTCAGCAGATTGCTTCTTTCAACGTCTATTCCCGGACTTGGGCGTGATTCTTGCAGGCTCCAGACATACTTCAAATCTACTCCGCCTCTACCACAACACGCTGTATGGAGTGGATCAGAAGGGCCACTGAAGGCCTCAAACACCGTGTGAAGGGGGGCAACTTGCACTCAAGTTTCGCCTTCAAAAGCTAGCTGATTTCTGAGACTTTAGGGTTTAGAGCTTAGGGTTCAAAACCTAGGGTTGAGGGTTCAGGCTTTAGGGTTTGAAGTCCGGGGTTTAGGGCTTAGGGCTGGCTTGACGGCACTGGCACATCCGACTGAACGACAGGAAGGTGAAGCAGGAGGATTAGAACTGATTTTTGTGTGGGAAGTTCACGGCAATTATGACCCTAAACCCTAACACCCCCCTGTTCGTAATTGTACTTCTCATCCCGAAATGACCTGTAACTCTAAAAAAGCTCACCGGCCCTTCCTCCCAAGTTATCAAGCCATGGAATGGAAGCCCTGGAATTTTATCGTTGGCGGTGGGGATTAGGGTTTAGGGTTTAGGGGAGTGCCCTAAACCCCTAAACCCTAAACCCTGGTGGGGATTAGGGTCTAGGGTTTAGGGGAGTGGGCAGCAAAGGAAGAGGAGTTTGGTGGGTTCCAAACACCCTGAGGCTGGACCAGCCTCGGCGAATAGGGTTTAGGGTTTAGGTTTATCAACTCAAAGAAGTTTGGGGCCGTGGATCAAACAATTCCGACACTTAGCTGGCTTTTACACGAAACCCTTTGAATTTTTGTTGTTGGGGTAAGGTTTAGGCTTTAGGCTTCCTTGCAGATCCTACCTCTTTTGCGGGGAAGAATGCTTGCGAAGGAGGTGACAGAAATCTGAACCGAAGGACTTGTAAAGCCCTTACATCTCTCGGCTAAACCCTAAAGGTCCAGGTATCCAATGCTTCGGTAGTTGGGATTCGGGTAGTAGTACTTGTACTACAGGTTTTTTGGGCAAGTCGATTGGTGAGTATTTGAACCCCGTGGAATAGTCTGGGAACATTGCCGTGATGTCACCCAACCCTAACCCACGTGCGGGCTTATGTGCATGATATTCCAAAACTGGGATTAGTTTCAGCGTCTTGGCCAGATAGGCCTCAACACTGCCTGAATTCCCCAACATTTCTATTGTCAAATACTCCTTAACTAGGTTGCTGTTGAAGAATGTCTTCGTATTCTTTGGAACCCTAAGATGGTTACTGTTGACACCAAATCCTAAACCTTAATCCCCTACACCTTCAGCCCTAGACCCCTACACGCTTAACCCTAAACCCCTAGGCCCCTAACCCTAAGGCTCTAAACCCTTAACCTTAAGCCTTAAGTTTGTGCGGGCATCCTTTGGCTCCCTGGAGTGTAGGTTTAGGGTTGCGGGTTTAGGGGATTTGGTCCCCACCTCCCAAGAATGCAGTGGATGGACCTGCTTACATGGGATATAGGAGTTATGTAGGGTTCAGGGTTTAAGGATAGTGGATCAGGGTTTAGGGTGTAAGGTTCAAATTAAAAATCTTGCACACCCCGGGTAGCGTATGCATTGGGAACAACGGTATACTGGTGCACTGAGGTCATAAAGGATTTTTTCGTGCCAAGATCATCCCCCCCCGCATTGACAGATATTCCCCCATGATACAATAGGGGTGCAAGTTCTCTGTGACATGATAGGGGGGTGTTTGTCAGTTGGGGCGTGGGGGGTTCATTCTTAGGGACGAGCTAGTAAGCATACGATTAAGTTCTATACACCATCTTAATGGTGTCGGCAAAGGAATGGACCTTTCTGAGCTTCTATAATGACGTATAATGACGTGGTTCAACAATTGCTAGAAATCCAACAGGGGACCATCAGGTTCACTGCCTTCCACAGAACAGCCCCAGCTATCCCGCTTATTCGGGTTTAGAAGTTTAGGGGTTTCGACTTAAGGGTAACGTTCAAGGGTTTAGGGTTTGGAGTTTACGGATTCCGCTTATTAGCGTATGACGTGCCACTGAATTTCCCAGCAAGGTGACATCCCGCTGATCGAAGATACCTTCCAAACCTTCTTGGAGCTGTGCAACACTGCTTCTTCACAGCCAACCCGTCGAGCCTTCAAGAAGCTCTTCCAAGGAGGCGGAGAATTTTGGGGCCCATTTAAGCTGAATATATTATAGTATGTTATAGTATAGAATTTTATAGTATATCATGTTTTTTTGGTGTGAGACTATAATGGAGTTACATAAGGGCGATATGGGGGTGGGTTTAGGCTTTCGGGAGCAGCGGCAGTGCTACTGTGAAAGTAGGAAGGTTCCAACTTAAATGACGTTGGCAAGCGTAATACTATTACCAAGAGCCGTAGTTGCACGATAGTTTTAGCAGCAGCAGCCGCGGCGGCGGCTGGCTAGTGCCCAAAGGAGAGTGGGGCAGGTGGATCCTTACAATCATCCCTGCATAATCTCCATATGGATGGTTCTCAACATTATGGTTCCTTTTTGGGATCCCTATTATAATACGGCACCTAATATTTAGGGTACCCGAAAAGGGACCATAATTTTGACAACCACCCATATATAGCCCTGCAAGGGTCGTATGGTTGTTCCCCCACTTCCCCGTAAGCACCTGTCAGATTAGACTCAGAGAGATGGTCTTTTCTTGGCCATGTAGCAGCAGTAACCCAGACCCCTGATTAATAAACCTCCTCCCCTTAATAGGGGTTATAATAGGGATCCTAATATTTTGGGCCCCTAAAAGGAGGGGGTTTATTAATCAGGGGTCTAAATTAACTCAAATTCTGCTGGGCAGATTGAAGTCTTATTTGGCTTTAGGGTTTAGGGTTTATACTTTGGGTCATTCCCCCTCCCAGTAACTGTCCTTAAAGGGGCCTTAGTAAGGGGGTTCTTATAACTCCTATAACTCATTGTGGTAACAGTTACTGTAAGGGGGAATGACCCCACTTTGAACCCTAAACCTGGATCCATGTTAGGGATAATTTATACTTTTTTGGTGCATGGGATTCTTTATGTTTATGTAAACAGGACCCTTTTTCTTCCTAGGATAATGCAGGCAGGCTAAGAAACCTTAAACGCTAAACCGGGTTTAGGGTTGGACTTCTTCTTGGCCAGGGAACCCAAACAACTCGGAAGTTTTTGGGCGTGAAATCCTAATGTTTAAGACCGCCCCAACCCTAGAATGATGTGCCCCCTGTGTGTAGGGTTTAGGGTTTAGGGTACGCTAATGTGCCCCCCCAGGACATAAGGTCTCTTATGTGGAATATTTGAGAGTAGCGGGTGGGGGAAGTATTAGAATTGGAGGGTTAGCCTTCTTGGGGGGCCAGAGAAACAAGCAACTACTGCTGATGCTAGAAATCCTGCGTGACCCTCCGTATACTATAGCACCATGTTTCCTCTTAGTAACCCCAACAACACTCCCCTATATGATCCCCTGTATCGCCTCCTTTAAGGAGTTTCAACTGTAGTTCTTGCATACCGCGATACCATAATTCCCTAGGTATCAGGTACTTAGGCTCAAGCAGATTGGTAGTATACCCTAACATCCACCGTAGGCCACTACAAGTGGATCACACTTCCGCAGTGGCGTGAGCGCTACTCGCAGGCCCCTGGACACAAATGAGGGTTTAGGCTTCAGGGTCTGGAGTTCAGGGTTTAAGGTTTAGCTAAGCTTCACAAGCGCAAGAAGCTAAATCCTAAGCCCTAAACTTTAAACCCAGAGGGTGCCGGGCTTGACCATGAAAATTAAGGTGAGGGTCTAATAGGAACCCATGCCCACTCATTGCATGGGACATATGTCCCTAGCCCAAAACCCTAAATGCTCTTTTCCATTTGGTTTTCCATTAATTACATGCAAAGTTTTGACTGTAACTCAAACCCTAAACCCAAACCACAGTTCATGCGAGTGCAGGATTGGGGTGTAGAAGCTTGGCTTCTGGCTGTGTATGCAGAGGCGCTTCGATTAGGATTCTGAAGATTTCGGGGTCCTCAGGGGCTCCCCACATCTGCGGTTTAGGGTTTAGGGTTTGGTGTTTGAGTGTGGTCCGTCTGCTTGTAGGCTCAGGGTATTGATAACCCCGTGAAGTTGTACTGATATACTCCAATGATACGCATATTCGGAACTTGGGGGGCATATACTTTGATTATAAGTACAGTAATCAATAGGCTATAGCCCCCTGATCCTCAACCCTAAACCCCAAACCCTCAACCCGAAACGCTAAACCCTTAGTACCCTAAGCCCTAAACCCTACAACCTACATAAGTAAATCTTAATGGTCGTTGTAGGGCAGGTGTAAAGGGAGCGGCGCCTTGTTTACCTGGTTCAAGGTTTAGGGCTTAGGGTTCAGGATTTAGGGTTTGGGGTATGTGTGCCAAGCTGCATCAATCTGGCAAGGCTGTCCTGAATTCATTGCTACGCAATATGAGCTATAATCTAAACTCTTTAAAGGGGGTGAAAAAGGGGTTTAGGGTTTGGGGATTGGTTTAGGGTGTAGGGTCTAAACTCCTTAAATGGGGGATTGTATAGGGGATTCTGCAGGGGCGTATTATAGGGGTTACTAACGGGAATACTAGGAGTTTAGACGAAAGCTCATATGGCTGTGCACATCCTACGCTCTGCAGCTGTGGATGATGGTCGTGAGATAGGGTTTCCCAAAATTACGGGTATCTTAAAAGGGTGTTCTAGGGTTTAGGGATTAGGGTTTCCCACAATTGGGGGTGCCAGTTTGGGGATCCCAATAATAAGGATTAGTATTTTAGGGGTCCAGAGTGCGGGGTGAAATTGAAGAAGTTCCTGGCCTTGGTTGTGAAGAACACTTCTGGCCCTGTGAGGCTTCCGCAGCCTGAAACTTTAGTGAGCATCTGCCGTCATTTGCAGCGATGAGCGAGAGCCAATGTCTGGAAAGTAGGCTGAGAGGATCAGAGCCTCGCTCTTGTTCCGGCCGAAATCCAAGGAGTTGGCGCTTTTTGCAGGCTAGTCTGAGCCAGAGTTCTAGTGGGATTTCCCTATGTAGGGGGACTACCAGATCTTGATAGCCGTCCTGCCGTCGTGCGTCGCTTGGGCAATCCTGGGGGAGAAGGAGGCCTTGCTATGAAAGATGCGCATACGCCCGAATCCAGAGCTTCCTGCGCTAGCCTGGACATGCACGGTTTAGGGTTTAGGGGTTTAGGGTTTAGGGTCTAGGTACCCCAGTAGTACCCTTTTGCCCTTTTTATTTTTGGGGTCTCCTTCTTAAAGCTGAACAGCAGGAAAAAGGGTACCCTTCTTATGAATGGGTTACTGGGAAACCTAGTAATTCTCCCCCCACTAATATGGAGGATATACAGAAAGAGTGGAAAAGAACATGGAAACTTCTATTTGGGGTTTAGGGTTTGGCAGTGAGCTTTGCAAAGTGCGTTGGCCAGGGAAACTATTGTCTCGACGACTTGCAAACTACCCACCTGTAATGGGCTTCT